>VMBQ01015177.1:0-12902 GCA_007657795.1 Dreissena rostriformis | reverse complement strand
ATTCAGCTAGGGCACATGTTTTTCTGAGTTTAAGGATTAATAGATTAAGGCATTTCACCTTCTGATTTCTTTATTAGGCATACATGTATGATATTCATATTATAATCATTGATCATGTATGAATTCTGAATGGTGGACTTATTAGTGTTATTTGTATACTTTCAGTCTTTTACCTTGGCTCTCCGGGGCGACGTTATGAATAAGAGGAAGAAAATCAAGCATTAAGGCTTTGTCATTATATTGAGAGATAACTAGCAAAATGTGTTCGTACAAAGACGTGTGGATTTTTAAAATACAATAATAGTTCCTTGTTTTTTATATGCAAACTTGTACCGGTTAGTGAAAGGGCAAAAAAGAGAACATATCAACATGGGCGGTAAAACTACAAAAGAACCTCCTGTAATCGCCGCTATTGATTTTGGTACGACATTTACAGGCTACGCCTTCAAGTTTGCTTCAAACGACACAATTTACACTGCCGTTAACCAAACCGACGTACGGGTTCCAACGTGTGCTCTTCTGAATCCAGACAAGACGTTGCGTGCATTCGGAAAGGATGCAGTTGAGGAGTATGAAATAATTTTGTCTCCTGAAGAGCAGAAATCTCATTTTTTCTTTCGTTATTTTAAAATGTTGCTATATAAACCGGACTCAGGAGATGTTAACGCGACTATATCTGACGTAAGAGGAAAAGAAATGGAAGCGTTAGAGGTCTTCAAAATCGTGCTGGCACATATGCAGAACAAAATATTACGAGACATAAAAAAGAGGATGTATTTTGATAAACCTATGCCGGATCAAGAGGTTCAGTGGATTATAACTGTACCTGCCATTTGGAGTGATTTTTCCAGGAACTTTATGCGACAAGCTGCCGAAAGCGCAGGATTCATTCCTGAAAAGACGAGACTCGTGTTAGAGCCCGAAGCAGCATCGGCGTTTGTTAGAAGTCAGAAAATAGCGATAACAGGTAATGCCAGTGTTGCATTAGGGAAAGGTCATCGGTACATTATAGCTGATCTTGGAGGAGGGACAATTGATATCTGTGCCCATGAGATTCTTGATAATGGAAGAGTTAGAGAATTATGCAGACCAAGTGGCGATTACGGAGGTGGGACGGTCGTTGACCAAGAGTTCTCTAATTTTCTTGTTAAACTGTACGGAGGAGAGGTTTTTGAAAAGTTTAAAACCGATCATCGATTAAAGTTCTTCGATCTTCTGAGAGATTTTGAAGCCAAAAAGTCCACGTTTTCAAATAGCACACACAAGGTCGTCATAGACTTAGGTGTTCTTACACAGCTGTATCAAGACCAGGAGAAAGAAAGTCCATCGGAAATGCTTGAAAGATCGCTGTATGGAAACAAAGTCCATCTGCATGACAACANATCAGAGAAGAGTTCGAGGAAAAACTACAAGTCGTCTGTGCTGACGAAGGTAGATTGGCAGTCGTAAAAGGGGCTGTCATTCTAGGATATACACCAATAGACCATATTACTAGAAAGGCACCGTATACGTACGGTTTTTATCGAATACGACCATTTGACAGCAAATGGCATGACGAACATCTGAGCGTTATGTACAACGGCGGCAAGCATTGCGACAAATTGTTTGATAAAGTGATCGAAAAAGGACAGACCTTGTATCATAATGATTCCTTTGCGGTGGAAGGCGCAATCACACTACGAGATGACGATCTGAAAACTAAAGTTCGCTATATGTCACTCTGGCGGTCGTCGCTTACCAACCCTAAATACTGCCTACCAAACGAGGAAAACCAGGCACAGATTGTGGCGAAAATAGAGATAGAACCGCCAAAAGGTGGATGGCCGAGCACGCTTCAGCACGTGCAGAAACTAAAAGTGTATGACAACGAATTCGTTATCAAGTTTGTGAACAAAAACAATAATATGGAGTTCAAAACGACAGTCACTTATGTTAACCACTAGTGCCAAAGACAGTGGTCGTTTAGATTCGTAAAATACCTGTTAGTGATTCTGGATAACAATTAGCAAGGATGTAAATTATGGGCATTACATTTGCTCTAAAATGTTATTTTCTCATTATTATAATTATTATAGTGTACCGTTTATTGAATTTTGTTATATTATGTGTATATATATACACATATTCAACTGTTGAGAGAATACAACTACTCATTACAAGTACCTGCTCATTACTTCCTAAACTGTGCAAAGTATTTGGTTAGTAACAACAAATGTATTGTTGAATGTATTCTAATAGCGTTACTCACTTAATATAAGCTTTCAGTATCGTCGGCATTGAAGGACGTTTTCCCTGAAATTACAGTTTAATAGTTGTCTGTGTTAAATATTGCCGATTTAAAATTATCGGTTAAGAATGGGACGATTTGTGTCTTGTTCTGAGAAAACAGGGCAAAATGCTTGTGCGTAAAGTGTCATCCCAGATTAGCCTGTGCAGTGCGCACAGGCTAATCCGGGACGACACTTCCCGCCTTAACTGAATTTTCGCTAAGAAGAGACATCATTTAAACGAAAGATTCCATAAAAGCGGAAATTGTCGTCCCTGATAAGCCTGTGCGAACTGCACAGGCTTATCTGGGATGACAATTTACGCACAAGCATTTTGCCCAGTTTTCTCAAAACACGACACTTTTAAACTAATGGAATATCTGACACTCAACCCATCTGACATATTGTCTGGGATGTACATGCTGTGATTATACAACCTCTGCTTCCGCTATTATAAATGCGACGTCGGGACGTCTATTTGGTATACTCATCTGTGTGTTGGTGTCTATGTCACAGTAAATATATAGCATCACGTAATGTTCCTAACAACTAATTGTTTGCTTGTTAAACACTATTGTGATGAATGTCTAAGCTGTGTGCCAAGAGAATATTTTTTTACACAAAGTTGCAACTTCCTCCGATTATTATGGCTGCAATCGGAACACGTTTAAAACAAATTATCATATTGGTAGTTTACTCAAACACAACAGGTATGTTTAAAATACCATCTGTAGGCACATGGAATAAACGACAGGAAGGGACAACAACTATGAAGCAAACGGATGCATAATGTCCCCAGGGACATATATATAACTGAGTTTCGGTGTTTTTAAATATTTAGTGACATAAACATGCCTGTTAGTGATGGACCCTTCGTTTAGTGACATGACGTGTCGATAACAATGCAAAAATCGATGGAATTAGTGCATTCGTGTAAAGTTTGGACATGAATAGTCTTAAGCCAAATATTATGTGTATTTATAAACTGCTTAATGGGCTGTTAATCAAATAAAGTATAAATGCACATAAATACAGTTAAACATGTATTATATAAGAAATTGGAGGTAGTACGACTGTTTAATGTTGAACATGAAGAAATACTGCTGCGAAACATAGATAGTGGATTTGATCATGACAGTACACTTATAAAGATAACGTTCAATATGAAGGTAATGTATAACATTTATATGATAGAGCATTTCGCTGATGGTTAACTCATATCAAGTCCTAGATTACTTGCAATACCGTCAAGGTCGTGCTACACGTGATTCATATATGCAATCTACCATAGATTGGTTAATGATTTATTTTACACAATGTATATACGCGATAAACATGGATAATTGTCACTTGAATGTTAACATATTGATGATTGTCACTTGAATGTTAACATAGAACAAATATGCATGTATTGCCGTATAAAACTCGTTAAATTTCAAGACATCATGTTTTGTAAATAATAATGTGTATTATCAGGTGAAACAATGTCTTTGAAAGAGGGTGGCTTTTTTGAAAATAAAATACATTTTCAGGATTGGGGGCCTTCTTATACACATAAGTCAATATTTAAAGATTTGTTGCTAATTATATAATGCATTTACCCGTTGATTTTTGTGAAAAACAAGAGCCAAGTTATAAAAATAAAAGGACATCATTTACATTGGTGATTATGATTGATAATCTTAAACAATGAAATGAAATCCGCACATCCCGCTACGTTCATTTTAAATAACTTATTGAGACATACATTCCATGTGACCTTATCGTGTCTTCACATAGTTCTTACTTGACATTTGTTTTCGGAACGTTATGATATTACGCCCACCCTCCTTGATCAGCAAACAAATATTTTACAACATTGTACATTACACTCTGATGATTGTTTTTGCATTTGTTGTTTTCAGTAATTATTTTAAACCCCTAATTATCCTTGCACAAGTACGTTGTGTTCTATACAGAAAATAGTCCAAAATGTTCAGTATATTAAACATTTGGCTTTCAAATTAATGCATAACATAGAACCTTTGTGGACACATTGACGGAAATTTATTAACATTAAACCAATCTATGTAATAGTTCCTGAATGTGTAAGGAGGTTCTTTCTGGACACGATATTTTTACCAATTTTAAGTATATATAAAACAAAGCATTTGATATTCAAGCGTGATCTAAAACATGGAGACATGAAACACATGGCCTTAAGCTGTTGAACATTTGAGTCATATTCAACTGAAGTGTCGTTATGCCTATCTGCATAACGAATATGCATGCACTGGCGTATTTGTAGAGAGTTTTTTCAATTATCTTTCGGCTCAATACAGTGACATTTATAGCATGTACAAAGCAAATATTTGTCACGAGTTATATATTTTATTTATTGAATGCAATGTTGAAACTTACAAAACAAACACAGTAAATGTAAACGAGATATATTTGTCAAAGCAGGGAGTTTTGCCAAAACAATACCAACTATATCAATAAATAGACCGTGTGACCAATTAAGTCCCTGACAGCAACATAATTATGTATTTTGTACTCTATATGCATATTATATGTTGAATCGATGTATACCTGGAAGAATTAAAGTATTGTTCTGCTTTTTACAGCAGAATTAGTTTTTCAACAGAATCAATTTACATTTCAAGGATATTGTGTTTGTTCAACTTAATCAATTTATATTGTTTTATTGAAAACAACAAAAACTTATAACATTTTCATAATTTATTTGTAAACGCAAAATTTGAAGCCATACCAATACAAATACGCAAGTACAACATATTGAACCATTACATAAATAAAACATAGCAATACAATAACTGGAACCAAGACAAGCGCAAACATTTTTTAAAGAATAACATGTTGTTGTTTTTTTTTAAGATAACAACGTAGTTTACAATACTCTGACACTTTTAAATAGAGCATAAACACTACATGTATTAAATTAAAAGAAGTTTATTATGACAGCGAGTTAAACTTCTCGTCTTCTTCTCAAGAGTTTGTTCACTCTTTTTCAAAAAGAAAATGCATAGAAAAATTATTTCAATAAATTCCGTTTTACTATCAGGCTACTATTTTTCTAAATTGAAAATATGTGTATATAACTATTGAACCATTTCTGTCTGAGAAATCAGGTTACAACAGGAAATATGGGAATTCCACAAAAATACAATTTCGGAATGTATGTTCAATTATTGAATGGAAACTGTAAGTATTTTGTTAGAATCCGTTGCCTTGACCTTCGGCCCATCCGATATGCAATCCCAAGCGAGATCTAGATAAAAGAGAATTACACTACTTCCATTTGCTCAAGTGTAATTGAGCTGAAACCATGTTTGTCTATACTGACATTGCTTTTTACCGCATCCGCTGAATATCCAATCCATTGAAAGGGCCTTGACAAATTAAAATCGAATTACGTTTGTGTGGTTAATTTTAGCATTTCAGTTTTAATTTGAAACCACTTATCGATTTAAGCATATGATTATACCGGTATGGGTCGCTTTAACTATTAGAAATTCAAATACATCATCATATCATGTCAGACTCAAGTCACGTAATCAGGTGATTTTTGTCTTACATTTTTTTATATGTTACAGAGCATTGATCTTTTTGTTGAATTCATGAAAAGATCTTGCACAATTTTGGAACAGTGAAAATTAATATAATACGTGCTTACCAGAAATTGAATATCAAATTATTAGCATAAGGCCTATTATAATATAACATATTATGGTTTACTTGCAGTTAGAAACAAGATGTGTTTGTGAAACACTATGTCCCCTTTTGAGCGATTTTGACCCATATAGTTGAACTTTGACCTTGAAGGATGACCTTGACCTTTCACCACTCAAAATGTGCAGCTCCATGAGTTCACGTGCATGCCAAATATTAAGTTGCTATCTTCAATATTGAAAAAGTTATGACAAATGTTAAAGTTTGACGCAATTTTGACTCATATACTTGACCTTTGACCTTGAAGGATGACCTTGGCCTTGACCTTTTACCACTCACAATGTGCAGCTCCATGAGATACACATACATGCCAAATATCAAATTGCTATCTTCAATATTGCAAAAGTTATGGTCAATGTTAAATTTTGACGCAAACAAACCAACAAACAAACAAATCAACAGACGGGACAAAAACAATATGTACCCCAGTATAGACTGTATATTGTGTTTATTTATTAAAACACTATAATGTGAAGTTGGAATGAGACATACATCTTGGAATGAACTTTTTTTACAATGCATTATCGGCAGTTTTACCTTTTGTATTTTTAACTTTGACAAATTAAAATAGACACTTTCATAAACAAATTGCATCTTATAAATTGCATAAATCATATGAGCTTCAAAACTGCATGGTGAATTGGATTTTTTATAATCCTTATAAAATGACACTCCAATTACATAAGGATTTATACTGACTGAGTAAAATAATAATCCCTGATTTCTTAAGTTCTTGCACAAAAGTTAATAGAATTTATTTAAAATCATTAAATTGTAGACAATCATCAAAATTAATGAAAATAATAAAAAATGTCTTGAATATAAGAAATGACATTGATAATTTGATAATAAATAATAATGAAAATGATAAATTCTTCTTTTAAAAAATAATAGTACTACTACTACTACTACTACTACTACTACTACTACTACTACTACTAATAATAATAATAATAATAATAATAATAATAATAATAATAATAATAATAATAATAATAATAATAATAATACGAAGAAGAAGAAGGACAAGAAGAAGAAGAAGAAGAAGAAGACAAAATGTAAATTTATGAAATACGTTAAATATTGAAAAATACCATGGTATTTACAAATAAATACACCGAATAATAACAAACACATTAATTAATAATATAATTACATGTATTAATCAACCCAGCAATTAATTTGATTAAAAAAATGTGTATGACCTGTCATATTAAGTATTTTTAGCCAGTACTTCAATCGGCAATGATAGTCGACTCTCTTCCTCAAACTGAACAAATATTCCACTTTCACTTTCGGTTTTGATAGTTTCGTAAACACTGTAAATTCCTTTTCAACGTAGACAAAATGGTCGTGAATTAAGTTTTGGCAAGTTAACCGTTTGGATAATGGAAAAATGACATTGACCGTTCTATGTTGATCAAACCTTCGGCAAAAAGTGTGGCGCCAGTTCAACAACACACATATCACGCGTTGTGTAAATGGCTACACAATACACGCGAGATTTATCTTACGGGAAGGAGTAGTCGATGTATCACGATTTGTTTATTTTAGTAACGTTGATACGTGTTTTTGTTTAATCGTGTTAGAAGTTCAAGGCTGTGTCTTCTTCTTTTGATGTTCGATTGCACATTTATTTATGAAATCGAAATCGAAAGTGGTAGTGTACTGCTGTTCTAAATAATTTACATATTCAAATCGAAAGTGACAGTACTCAAAGATCTATTAATATACGGTATATTAATAGATCTTTGCAGTACTCAATAATTCGCTAAGCGACAAGACGTACGCTTTAAAACTCTGTGTGTGTATTTATGATGATCCAAAATCAGGACAGTCTAAATACTGTGGACAAACTTTAGTTTTGCTAATTTACTCGCAAAATTTTATGTGTTAAAAATCATACGAAAAAATTAAACATGTTATTAATTTAACCAGATTGTTAAAGCAGGTGTACGAATTAAACTCACTTGGGAGGACGGTGCATGCAATTTAAAATTTGACAAGTGACATTGGAGCGATAAATAGGAAAAATATTGCTGGAACATTTAACATACAATCATTGTGTCTTGTACACGATTAGCTACGGAGATTGTGATATATATGGTGAAGATGGAAAAGTCGGAAGTTGAGTACATGTTAGTGTAGCCATTAAGGCATGTCTATGTTCGATATATTTGAAAACCGCTTTCATTTCGTGGAAGAGAAAACATCAAGATGGCCGATAAATACACTAAAGAACCTCCTGTAATTGCCGCCATAGATTTCGGTACGACATTTACAGGTTACGCCTTCAAGTTTGCTTCTAACGACACAATTTACACCGCCGTTAACCAAACCGACGTACGGGTCCCAACGTGTGTACTACTAAATCCAGACAAGACCTTGCGTGCTTTCGGAAAAGATGCAGTTGAAAAGTATGAAACCATAATGTCGTCCGCAGAGCAGAAATCCAATTTCTACTTTCGTAATTTCAAAATGTCGCTATATAAACCGGAATCAGGGGATGTGAAAGTGAAAATATCTGACGAACGTGGAAAAGATATGGAAGCGTTAGAAGTCTTTCAAATCGTGCTGGCGCATATGAAGAACAAAATATTACAGGACATAAAAACGAGGAGATATTTTGACACACCGATGAAGGATGAAGAAGTACAGTGGATTATAACTGTCCCTGCTATTTGGAGCGATTTCTCCAGGAACTTTATGCGAAATGCAGCCGAGCGTGCAGGATTCGTTTCTGAAAAGACGAGGCTCGTGTTAGAGCCAGAAGCAGCATCGGCGTTTGTTAGAAGTCAAAAAATAGTGATCAAAGGTAATGCCAGTGGTGCATTAGAGAAAGGTCATCGGTACATTATAGCTGATCTTGGAGGAGGGACAATCGATATTTGTGCCCATGAGATTCTTGATAAAGGAAGAGTTATTGAAATTTACCGGCCGTGTGGCGATTACGGAGGTGGGACTGTTATTGACCAAGAGTTCTTTAGTTTTCTTGTTAAACTATTCGGAGGAGAGGTTTTTGAAACGTTTAAAACCGGCAATCGATTAAAGTTCTTTGATCTTCTGAGGGATTTTGAAAACAAAAAGTCCACGTTTTCAAAAAGTACTGACGAAGTCGTCATAGATTTAGGTGGTCTTATACACCTGTATCAACAAAAAGAGAAAGAAAGTACATCGGAAATGCTCGAAAGATCATTATATGGAAACAAAGTCCGTATGCATGAAAACAAAACCCATATGTATTTGTCCAACCGGACGATGAAAGAGTTCTTCGAAAAGTCACGGTCGGCAATAATTAAAAATATGAAAGAAATAGTTGAAGAAAGTCAAAAAAAGAGCAAGCCCATTCAGTCCATTTTGTTAGCTGGTGGACTTTCAGAATCGCCTTACATAAAAGAATGTATCAGAGAAGAATTCGAGGGAAAACTACAAGTCGTCTGTGCGGACGAAGGTAGATTGGCAGTAGTAAAAGGGGCAGTCATACTAGGATATACACCGCGAAACCATATTACAAGAAAGGCACCGTATACGTACGGATTTTATCGAATACGACCATTTGACAGCAAATGCCATGACGAAAATCTCAGCGTAACGTACAACAGCGTTAAGCAGTGCGACAAATTGTTTCATAAATTGATTGAAAAAGGAAAGACCATGCAGCATAATGATTCCTTTGAAGTAGAAGGCGAAATCACAATACGAGATGTCGATCTGAAAAATAAAATCCGCATTATGTCACTCTGGCGGTCGTCGCTTACCGACCCTAAATACTGTCTACCAAACGAGGAAAACCAGGCTCAGCTTGTAGCGAAAATAGAGATAGAACCGCCAAAAGGTGGATGGCCGAGCACGCTGCAGCACGTGCAGACACTAATAGTGGATGACAACGAATTCGTCATCAAGTTTGTGAACAAAAACAATAATATGGAATTCAAAACGACAGTCACTTATGTAAATAACTAGTGCCGTAGACAGAGGTCGTTTAGGTTCGTAACATACCTGTTGGTGGTTGTGGTTTACAGTTAGCTACGATGTAAATTAAGGGCATTATAGTTGCTCTAAAATGTCATTTATGATTTATCATAATGTGTATAGTGTACCGTTAATTGAATTGTATTATATAATGTATATATATCAACTGATGAAAGAATACAAACATGTGTGTGCCTGCTCATTATTTTCTCAACTGTAATAAGCATTTGATTTTAACACAAACAAAATATTGTAGAATGTTTTCTTATAGCATTACTTACTTGATATAAATGTTTAGAATCGTCGCAATTAATTTCACATGAAATAACAGTTAAATAGTTTTTTGTGTTAAATACTCCTGATTTAAAAATCATCGGTGAAGAATGGGACGATTTGCACTAATGGAATTTATGACATTCAACGCATCTGAAATATGTTCTGATATTTTTAATGACGTTAGTATACAACCTCTTATTCCGATATTATAAATGCGACGTTGGAACGGCAATTAGGTATACTCTTCAGTGCTTAACTTTGTATGTCACAAGTAATAAAGCATCACATACTTTACTTGGAAAATAAAATATTTGCTGTTTAAAATTCCAATGGGATATTGATTGAGCCCGCCTCAATTAAACCATTTGAAATAAACGTATCAAATTGTTATATGCAGATAATGTTAATATTTCAGATGAACAATTTGGATTTGGAAAAGGATGTTTAACTGTTGATGCAATTTATATCTTTATGTGAGTTGTGCAGCATTTTTTTTTAATGAAAACAAACGTTTGTATGTTGTATACGTTGACTTGCTTCAATGTTTTGATAGTATATTTCGTAGTGGATTATGGTTTTAAATGTATAAATCCGGTATTCAAGGTAAATTATTAAGAATATGTATGACAATGTTTAGTCTTGTGTTAAGTCGTGTGCATAATATTCTGAATATTTCAGTTATGCTGTCGGTTTCAGACAAAGGGGAGTAATGTCTCAAATTCTTTTTTGACTTACTGTAGAAGATTTGGAAATCGTCGATAATGTCAATTATCTCTGCACTGTAAATAATAACACTGGTAGTTTCACTTTAAATCAAGAACATTTGGTTTGAATATTATTATTGGGGCCTTCAATATATTATTATTTTACAATATAAATTTAAGCAATTTAATTTTAAGCCAAAATTATTTTGTCAGTTGTTTGATTCTATGGTTCGGTCTATGTTTTGCTATGCCTCTGAAATATGGAGTTTTAATGAATCAAAAGAGATCGAACGCATTCATTAAAAATTTGGATAAACATTGTTTAATGTAAAAATGAACACATGTAATGCTACAGCGTATGGTGAGTTAGGCAGGTACCGTTACATGTAAATAGATATGTACAAATTGTTAAATATTGGTTAACAGTTAATTGAGTTCAATACATAAAGGATGCAAACTTTGGGTTGCAAACGTTAAGCAATTGTTAAACGAATACGGATTGTCCCATTATTTCGAAACTGCGAATATTACTAAAAGTTACGCTTTTGTATTTGAATTTAAATGCAGACTTATTGACATTTTTAAGCAGAAACGGTTTAGTAATATAAATAGAAGTTGTATTCTAGATATGAATAAAAAGTTTAAAACTACGTTTGAATTGAATACTTAGATGTATTGCCCAAAAGTTCACGTTTATATTTGGTTAAATTAAGGGCTTCTGCCCACCCCTTGCATTCAGACCGGAACATACTCACGCAGCAATATCCCACGTGAAGAACGGTTTTATCTTTGTTCTTATTAGCGTGACAACGAGGATGCATTCCATTTCATTTTTGTTTGTTCATGCTTCCGTTCACTACAACAAAAATACATTAAACGTATGTTCCATTTGTTGTTAAGTTCAATAGTTTATTGACATAATCATGTAAATTTGAAATTATTAAAGAATGTAAATTTGTCTTGGAAGCCTAAACTATACGAAGTTCTATAATAAATACCACTTAATTGGCATTAATTTTGTTCTGTATCTCCCTTGAAATAATAATATGTATCACTGTTCAGTCATTGATAGTATGTGAATTATTTGATGTCTTTTTTCACTTGTGTAGTTGTGTTTCGTTTCCTTTTTTTCGAAATCGTTGTTTTTCTCTGGTCTTATTTTTTTTTAAATGTCATTGAATTTAAAAACAAATACATAATGTTTATTAATTTTGGTTACCCTTATTGTATACTGACTTGTGACATTACTTTATTTATAATTATATGCATTAAACATAATGTGCATGTGTATAATTTTTAATAAAGTGTCTGTTCTGTTCTCGATTAATTCGACCATCTCACGTTTAACATACTGTTTTATTCATGTACTAGCGTATTTCTAAATAGCCATTATGTGTAGATCCAAATAAGATTGATCTCCATATTCGTTGGGCTCATTACAGCGAATTTTAGTGAATATAATAATCAAACACTTTTACACGATTTCTATATTTTTTAATAAATGCTACGATGAAACAGACAAAGCAAGCACAGGAACTTGCATGTTAACGACGAATGTTTGTCACAGCAGTAAATGTTACCAAAACAGAAACAAAAACAATGCCGTATTAAAACAAAAATTACCACGTGACCAATTAAGTCTCTGCCTGCAGAAAAGTCATATTATTGAAGCAAGCGAGTCCAGAGCAAAAATGAAGCGCGTTCATAGATGACCGTCGAAAAACGTGCTAATTACTTTATGACAATTAACTGACACGTGATAATGTGGATTAACTACAGGGGTTTCATATTATACAATGTCGTAAAGGATACCACTTTGGAAACGTTTAAACAGGACCTGTGGAAACATTTTTGTCCTATGGATTAAACATAGTTGTATTATCCCTTGGGTCTGACCAAAATAACCCCATTTAAAAAATCACGCATACATTAATCCCGCAATTTACAGTTT
>VMBQ01015175.1:0-13454 GCA_007657795.1 Dreissena rostriformis | reverse complement strand
GTTTATTAAACCGAAGCCCCGAGGGTAAACAACCCCATTAGTCAGTCAGTCAAACGTCTTCAGAATGTTTATGTTCACAATTTTTAGGCAGAGTTGAATGTAGGTCAAGTGCAGTGAAAAACTAGGTCACCCTGTTAAATCTGAAAAAAAAACTTGTTAACTCTCTAGAGACCTCTTTTGTTTTTAAACCATGATGAAAATTGGTCCGAATGTTTATCTTGACATTATCTAAGGCAAGTTCAATTATGGTTGATGTGTTTCCAAAAACTAGGTCACGAGGACAAATCTTTAAAAAAGACATTGTTACCACTGCTATTATATAAGACATATGCTTACTCAATCTTGATAAAATTGGTCAGAATGTTTATGTTGGCAATGAAACCGAGTCAGAATGTTTAAATAATCTTGACAATATCAAGGCCATGTTTGAATCTTGGTCAAGACACTGGAGGTCAAATACAAAGTCACTTAAACAAGCCTTAGGAAATAGTTGCACCTGGAACTCGTATCAGCAATTCAGAGTTATCATGGCTCTCTTGTTTCTACAAGTTTTCATGATAATCATTATATTTAAATTAGAGTAAAAAGCACAAAAGATTATAAAACGATGGCACAAAGATATGAAAATGGGTCATTAGCAGAGTTCTCTGCAATTCTTAATTCGGCGGATTTGTATGTATACTTTAATAAAAAAAGGCGTCTGAAATTAAGGGTAGAGAATGTATCACGCAGCGCTTCCGCATGCGTACACTTTGTTTTTTCTCAGATTAAGAACTAAAGACATAATATAAACTCACTCCCAGTTTGCCCCCTTGTGTCAATTATTGATTAAGTCTAGATGCAGAAGGAGTCTATTTTACTGTTTTCAACAGTCAGCCCATAAAGAATGCGCATAATGCAAATGAGCGTCATAAATAGAGCGTTTATCAAGCCTTTTCTATTCTTGTACATAATTTAAAAGGTATTAGCAATTTGTAACTTTTTTCAGAAAACACACATAAAGTGTGCATTTTAACATGCATGATGTCTTAACAAATTGATTGAGATTAAAAAGGCAATTTAATTTTATTATTGTTGTAACCTGCCAAATTCAAAATTGCACACACTGAATTGATGGACTATCTTGTCTCACACAAATCTTATTTTCTAGACTCAATACAACTGCACTTACATGTATTACCTTCAAGACATAAAAAATAAATTACTGCCCAGATTTTATGGAACACGGCTGTGCAACAAAGTTGTCATGAAAAATTTAAGTTCTCAAAATCTTCCCTGTTGAAAGTAAAGTCAATAAATGTCATGGTTGGCGTAATTAAGTTAGTGTTCAGATTTATAAATGATGTTTTCTTCTTTTTGTGTAATAAAAGTTATGTTTTATTGTTTTATACCAATGAACACGTTGGTTATTAAGAAGATGCGACTGTCAACAATAAGTTTTTTTAGTGTTATTTAAAAGTGGGGTAAGCATTCAGTTTTGATACAAGATTTCACCTGGATCCTTAATGCTTCAGAAAATTGGATTCTTTGTTGTAAACAAATGTGTTTTGTTCATGTATTCTGTTTGCCCATTGTTGCATCAAGATGTAAAATTGGTTGAAATCTCTCCCAAACACCTGATATGTTTATGATGAACGCCACATGTTCATGGTGTATTCATGATTGCATTTATAGTTGCACTGTTTAAGACAGACAATATTCTATCAAGTGTGGATGTAATGAATCTGCTGATGGTAACCGTGTAAATGCAGAGCAGGGCCCGTATTCACCAAACAATTCTTAGACTGAAGTCTAAGAATAAAAAATATTCTTTATATTAAAGCGGGACTGTACGATTTTGTCAAATATTTATGAATTTTTATAAAATGTATTAAAAATTAGTATACATATATTTCAATATAAATTAAAATAAAAGTTAAGAAGAACATGTGTCGAAAAATGCGAAATAAGCCAGATATTTAAATCTAAAATTGAAATTGGCTTCCAGCCGAATTCGCCAGCATATATATAATACATGTACAATGTGAATCTAAATTTAGTTTTAGTGCAGATTCGTTCATACGACACAAAGACACAATTTTGTTTCCTTACAAATACGAGTAAAAGTGTCGGCATCGGCTTTAACCAGCGCTAAATTGTCTTTGCTGCATTTTATGAAATTCGTCTTCAAAGTATAATTTGTATTGCCTATTTTGAGTAATCTTAACATAATTTAATCAATATATTAAAATTTAACACATGTAAAAATCGTACAGTCCCGCTTTAAAATATTAAATAATTGCTTGAATTAAGAGTCAAACTTGGCATAAGCGCCCTCTATCTACATAATTCTTCATGTAGAACATTTTGTTTATGACATAATCACCAGTGGTAGCATGTACATATCTCCAAGTCTATTCTTTATTCTCAAGTCTAAGAACGGTTTGGTTAATACGGGCCCAGGGCCTTCCCAAGGCCATTTGAGCGCCTGGGGCGCTTGAACTCTGACTAGGACACAACTTGGGCACCCAAAAATAGTGTTGCTAATATATATGGAACACTGCCTGGTGCACAGGTATTTTATCAACCAAGTGACCATAAAAGCTTATCTGTGTCACGTCACAATGATCTTTTTAACTCGTTAAACCAGACCACCCACTCAAGTCAGTGTACAATTGTCAATTAGATGATAGTCACTTTGCAGAAAATTCTAACAAGTTTCAGTGAGACCTAAGCAACAATACATCACTGTGTAGCACAGAATGAAATCAATATAAGCCAATTGAAAAGCTAAAATAACCTTTATTATGAAATTATATTACCAATCATGACAATTGGCATGTTTCCATTCACAAGTAAACACAGATGGCATACATTTGTATTAACGCCCTTAAAATGAAAGATTATATGTATAAAAGATGCAAAACGTACCATGAACTTCATAAAAGAAATTCAAATATCCTGTTGGAGGACAAGGACAATCCTCATCCCAAGACATTTCCAGGACTGTGGCACCTGAATAAAATCCTGGGGAAGACCCTGGCCAGGGGAATTGTATTATAAATGCAGTAAAAAACTGAGGAAATACCCACACAATTTTGCACTGAAAAAAAAATATTTGGACACTGACTTCATTGTTGATGGTATTTGGATTTTTGTTAGAAAAACACTAATGTGGTCTTTCAACCACTATCAGCATTTCCAAAACTGACAGTTTTGGTGGTAGAGGGCACTTATCAGGTGTGACAGGGCTATAAACTCTTATTCAATTAAAAGGAAAAAAAAACACTTTTTATTTGAGTTATGTCAATTTTAAGAGCTTTCTTAATTGATTCAAATCTAATGCATCTGCAATGTTAATTTGAAGATAATTGAAACTTTTTTTATTTGAAAAAGTATTTGTGTATAATGTCTACAAAAAAATTGACAAGTATTTGTCCTTCAGTCATTCAACTGATTCATAATCTGCTATATCAACATTATGTCCTTTTAATATTCATAATATGATTGAATTGAGTGCGTGCCTAGAAGTTGTCAGAGAATTTTGCTGCTTTTCATTTGAGCAGTAGAAGATTGTGATAATGTGAAGTCAATAATTGCAAACATCTGCCTTCATGATTGTGTGGATTTCTTTGGCCTGTTGAAGCTAAATGTTCTTGTGAGCATCAAACAGTAAGTAGCTGTGTTCTGACCATAATGGCAAAGATTGGTTTCTTGAGAACAACTACATTAATTTTGAAATACAAATGTGTGGGTTGATCAAGAGGGGTGGGGTGCAGAGCCATACTGTTCCAGCCTCGATTCTTAAATATGAACCTCCTCGCTCTGTGAAAAGGGGGTTTTAATGCAGCACGAAAAGTGTCATCCCAGATTAGCCTGTGCAGTTTGCACAAGCTAACCAGGGACGACACTTGATGCTTTTATGCTATTTTTTCTTTTAAAGATCGAGTTCAGACTGAAAATGTCATCCCTGATTAGCCTGTGCTGATTGCACAGGCTAGTCTGGGATGACACTTGACGCACATGCATTAAACCCCCTTTTCACAGAGAGAGGAACATATCTTAGGCAGTATATTGTGTAAAATACATGTATCAGCTAATATTCAATAATGATTGATAGTCACGTAAGAGCCAATGAACAGCTCCAAAAAGAACTCTTGATCCTCAATGAGTACACCTTCATAAAAAATTAAGTTCTCATTTATTGCAAATTTGACTGATTATGTCTGAGTCTGAACAATTGTTGCACTGTGAGTGTTAATCAGCCAATATACAACTCTAAGTCGATCTGATCAATTGCTTTTTGCCCTTGTGGACATCCGACATCGGTTAATTAAACAATGATAACAAAATTATTTCCTAATTTAAAACTTTTTGCTGTTATGTTTTGAAGCATCCTAAAGTCAATATTAATTATTACACATAGTCTGGTAATTGAAAGAAATATTTGAATGTTAAATTTTCTGGCATTATTTATTAACATTTATTGATATGTCTTCTTGTGTTAAAAATTAATCAACTGTATGTAATTTATCTTCGTCTTTAGATCTATTTAGTTAAGTCATTCTCAACATTATTTAAATTAAAAACCCATCTTTCTCTTTAATGGTTATTTAAAAAATAATCAAAATTATCAACTGTTCATCAAACTGTCTCCTGTTTGCTTATATATCTATAAATATATGAGCCTCTCTCTGTGAAAAGGGGGCTTAATGCATGTGCATAAGGTGTTGTCCCAGATTAGTCCGTACAGGCTAATCAGGAACAGCACTTTCCGTCTAAACAAGATTTTAGTCAAGAACAGTCTTCCTTCAAACAAAAAATATAATAAAAGCGGAAAGTGTCATCCCTGATAAGCCTGAGCAGACTGCACTGAACCGACACTTTATGCACATGCATTAAACCCCCTTTTCACAGATCGAGGCTTATATCTATAAATTGCAGAAGTCATAAATGCAACTATTTGATGTAACAGCTAGAAGCTAAACATTGTTGATGCATGCTTGTAATTGCAAATCTATATTCAAAGTTGCCTCATGTAAACCTAGACAAATAGCAACTCATGGTTATAAAGAAATATTTAACCGAGGCAAATTTAGTTTGTGACACTGACAAATGTATCAGTCCCGCTCTATGCATAGCTTTCTTTGTGTGTGTATCGACTGTTGACTAATGTCTGTGAACATAGCCAGTTAAAAGGGCTATAGTGGTATCGGAGAAGCAATCTTTTTGATATGTCATATAAAAGGTGTGACAGATCATAAACACTTAACTTCTGCACATTGTAATTCACACACCCAGGTTTATTATGACAACTATTATAAGCAGGCATGATTTCATTATAAAAGTATGAATTATTTTAGTGATTTGGTAAAATACTATCTAAGTAGAATATACACTTCTAGACGGTATTCAAATTTAACAATATGTTAACTGAAGTGTCATTTTTGTCAACAGCTGTGCGGATGAAGTTTAATATTTTAAGGCCCAAAACATACATTAATAAGTAATGAATGGCCGAGTGAATCCCATTTTTTTCTAACATGAGTGACGCCTTGACCGTTGACTTTGGGCATAGACCGATTTGCAAAAAACTAAATCTTTTTTTTACTGTTTCATACAGGGAAGTTTGATAGTAACACAGGTTTTAAAACTATTTGATCGTCGCTGTATTTTTATGAAAATTAATACATAGTACATATCACATCTTCAATGCACTTTATACACTTATATTCTGGTATTTGAACAATGTATGAAAACATATACATGTATATTTAAACATGTGCATGTATATTCAAACTTCACACTTTTGAAGGTGGATATGAAATGATACTGCTTCAGATCATACTATGTGTGACCTCACATGAGATATAATGTAATTAACCTCACTTTGTTATTCACTCTTGAAATATATGGAATGTTAGTAGTTCATGAAGACACATTCAAATCACACATTCATATCCTAAAGCTTATCTAACTACGATACTTTTCGATACAAAATTGAAGTCAGATTGTGTTATTTATAGCAAACAGGCAAATGTTGATAGCCTATTATCACCTATTGCTGACCTTGGAATTCTGGGAGATGGACTGTATTATGTTTAAAGAAAGTGCATAATATATGTGCTGGAATGCTGGCTAATATGCCAAACCCAATATTAACAAATGTTTGTTTGTCAATATAAAGCTAAGGGTAGCATGATTTTTCGTAAGTATACCAATGTAGGGAACTAACAGAGCAGTTATTATTACATGCCATAAAGTATACTTGCACACATTATGCAATATGAACATAATTTTTGTGTCGTCTGACTATGGACATATAGGTGTTACTTCGTCGTCCGTGGCGTCACACTTTTCGAAAAAGGCTCATAACTTCTGTGTCCCATCAAATATTGCTTTCATATTTGGTATGCATATGTATCTGGAGAACACCTTTCTATGCGCATATTTTTTTTGATCCCTGTGACCTTCACCTTGAACTTACGGTCGGCGTTCAGGTTTCAAATCTGCCACCGCGATTTGAAAAAGGCTCATAACTTCTGTGTCCCTTCAGATATTGCTTTCAAATTTGGTATGCATGTGTATGTGGACAACACATTTTCATGCGCATACAATTTTTGACCCCTGTGACCTTGACTTGAGGTCAGCGTTCAGGTTTCAAAATCTGCGACCGNTTATAGTAGCCCGACGGGCGTGAGCTGAAATATTTCAGTAGCCCGATGAAAAAAATCGGTAGCCCCCGGGCTCCGGGCAATTGATTTGTCGGACACTGATCAATATTATAACTGTTTAATTGTTTTCTTTTGTTTAAAAACTATATTTAAAATAACAAACCAGTTGCTTTAGAGCACATTTGAATTAGCAGCATATGCCATAATGAACATGCTTTGAAAATTCATTTTACATGAATGTTCTTCACACATTGAGCACATGCTTATCAGAGACAACACTTTCCGCCTCATCTGGATTTTTGTCAAGAACAGTCTAACTTTAAACGAAAAATACAATAAAAGCGGAAAGTGTCGTCCTTGATTTGCCTGTGCAAACTGCACATGCTAATCTGGGATGACACTTTACCCACATGCATTAAACCCCCTTTTCACAGAGAGAGGATCAAATGCGTGCTTGAGTGATAACCACTTTAAACATTAAAACTTGCACAGTCTTAATAATACCATAACAACATCAGTACAATCAGCTACTCACTTGTCTATGGTTACATATACACCATGCATTTATACAGTTATCATGATTCTGTTGCTCAAAACAGATACTGCTATCTGATCAACAGCATTCTTCTTTGTTCAGATTCAATAAGGCCCTATCTACAAACAGTGTTTTCATGATGAAATATCTTGTTATGGTTGACAGCCGAGAAATGTAGTGAATAATATAAAGGGACAATCCTAAAGTGTGTTTGAGTATAATAAACTGAATAGAATGTAAACATTGGCGCCACCTAGAGTAAGCTGGTAATGAAAACATAGGGATGACCTTCATACTAGCATTGACTTGAATTATGATATCCATTTAATTGCTGTATAATAATGTTTTAGTGGAAACATGAACTTGCTGATTATTGTTTATTGCTTATTGTATTTCTGTATAACTTATATGTATGCCCCCCTTCGAAGAAGAGGGGGTATATTGCTTTGCACATGTTGGTCCGTCAGTCCGCTGGTCCGTCCACCAGATGGTTTCCGGATGATAACTCAAGAACGCTTAGGCNACGAAAATCTTGGTTAACCCATTTTGACCGTTTCGTCTGACATCAATACCGCTTGCTACAGAGCTAACCCATTTACCATCAGGCGACACATCCAACTCGCGGAGTTTAAGTTAGATATAAGAACACAGGCTAGATTCACTGAATCTATTTATTTGGAGAGTTGAGTGTGGAACTGTTGTATCTGCTCATTATTTCTAGATGAGATACGATAGCTTTAGACTTGTCATTCTTTGAGCATTCATACTAAATTCAATGCTTCATCCTGATAACTTTCAATTTTTCCAATGCAGAATTAGAATTTTAATTGTATTTATTCATGCCCTCTGACAGGAAATTATGCCAACATTGTATTGGCTGTTGATAAATGTCAAAACCTGGGTTAGGCAGCTTACCCTGAACAATCAGCTTAATATGCAAACATTTTATTAATTAAACCATTTAGATTATAATGGCTGCAGAAATGTCGAAAAAAGTGACATCATGTTAATTAAAAAGAGCATACTTACTGATTGACATTTATAATGTTGTCAAGTTATCATAAATAAGAATAATCTTAAATTAAGTGTATATTGAGTGCGGTTATTGTACTCTTATACAAATGGCACAATATTTATATTCAGGTCTGTATAGTGAAGTAAAATGTGCATTTTTGTAGATGTAACTTCGAACTACAGGAGAGTTGTGTATCAAATTTTACCATTAAAACATATTTTAATGTTGTAAATGTCCTCAAGTAATATATAATTCAAACTGTTCGAATAATGCTTCGAAACAAAAAGGCATTAAAAAAAGAAAGACATCTTGCTGCTTATTTTTCACACAACTGTCAAGTCAGAAATGGCTGCCATGTTTTAGAACACATTTCAGTGAGAAAAGAGAGGCACATTGAAGTGGCTGATTGTTAAAACAGATTCATTATGGAAAGTATTCAGTACTGGGGTAGGATGAATGGAGAATTATTAACCATGAACATATGGGGCTGAGAGTTCTTGAAGAGAATCAGGCAATCATTCACAAGACTGGCGAAAAAAAGATGTAGCAAAAAATATCTTTAAAATAGATGTTAGAAGTACAAAAATTATATTGATTTTGAAAATGAAAATTGAAAATTTATTTATGGTTATGATTAAAATAGCTATTAAAGTCTAGCACAAATTCATAATATGTGTGAATTGACAGTTTGACGTCATCAAAGAAAAACAGCTTCGTTGGGCTGTTGACCACATACCGGATAGCTGGTAGAGTTTTTTTCGCGGGTATTGGTAGGTGTGACTTCTGGTTGTTTTCCAGTTTGGTCTAGATTTTTAGCGGCTTTATGTGCATCACATTCACGCCTGTGTAGTGCGACAAACAATAACCCCACTTGAACATTTTAATAGATGAGCAGTTTTACGTCAATACTGACAAGGACTGTAGCTTTTAAGATGCAGCGTAATTTACATACAAAGTTTCCACTTTAAAACAAAGCAATACGTCGAGTTTTTTTTCATTTTCAAATTAAAAGCCCATGCTTTCCCAGAGGAAGAATTACATGATGTAAATGATTTCTTATTTTCCCATGTTTTCCATGAAATGCACGAGGACTGTTAATTTGTTGTTGGAAAATTACAAAATATAGTGCTATGCAACCTATGCTCCCAGTGCCCTCAATCCATTTTAGGGGAAGCAGGTCGCTACCCATAGCAGGGGAAATTTTCGCGGCGTTTCCCTTTTGGGGGGATTTTTTANTGAACCATAAAAAGCGCGCGAAAATTGGCGTGGGTGTATTTATTTTTTACACAAAATCTTCGTAGCGCAGACAACATTGGGATCTTTTAATTTCGATTTAAAGTTTCGTAGTGAATTTCTTCTCAAGTACCGGGGTAGCTCGCGAATGATTTGGAATTGACATTTCATCTGAATAAAATAAAAATCAAACACGCTGTAACACGCTATATTTAGATTTCATGCAACATGTACAAGTCATTTTCTGGAAATCGGGAGAAATGAAACCTAATTTTGTGAAAACAAAAAGGGCAATTGCATTGATTAACACCATAAAAGTTAATCGTATTGATCATCTAAACGCTTAGTTTTAGTTTCCGACTTAACGTACTGCCCGAGTTTAAGTACGCATAAATGTGCACATAATATCTACATGTACATGAAGTATATGATTTTATTTTGTACATGTACATGTACATTTAAAACGCGTGAATGACCCTCGCAGACAGGTGTTTACGGTGGCTGCGCAGCATCGCGGTGATCACGGGTGTTCCCGTTAACGATAGCGTGCAATCGCGGCGATTTCGGGTGTTCGCCGAACACCGCGATCAGTAGCGTGTCCGCCCCCCGCGAAATGTCACCCATCGGGAAAATTGAACACCGCGACCACGCGTTTTTGTCCAAGTACACGCTGCCTGTACTGTACATGGTAAAATACGGTAGTAATAAGTTAAAGTTATACAAACAGGCTGACTGTCTTTGAAGTTATTGTTCATACTCAATCATGTTCATGAATTCATCTCTTTCAAATATGTGACTGACATTATTCAGTCATTAAGCATAAAAAGAGAATGTAAGTAGGCCCAATTTAAGAAAATATCAGTGGTGTTGGCTGTCTTATATGCTGGACTAATGCATGCTTGTGCTGTATTTCAGTCATATTATAGTTTATCAATACTGTTGTTATTTCCTCATAAGTAAAGCTGGAAAGCTATTTAAAATTTTAAACATTAACTTGATTATATGATCATCTGGTTTAAATAGTATTAATTCTGAAGCTAAAGCAAGAAGAAGGCATGTTATATATCAGGTACATAAAGGTGAAACTCAACACTTCAGAAGGAATTCCTGAGTCTCCCAGTCATGTCTTATAACTGTCAATGCGCAAGTTCTGACATGTTTACATTATAACCATCTATCTAACAGCAGCACGAGTTTTCAATGCCAGAACCAAGACATGTTTGTATTGTAGAGACCAATAAACCCAGCTTTACAGATGAGAAAATCTGTTGCAGCACATTCAAAAATGAACACACCGAGTATTCTTTTAAAATCTTTCCAACATAAACGGAAGATATTTGTTGGATTCGGTGGAATAACTTTTAATTCACACATGATTATAGACAAAATATTTTTCCATGATCATGAGTGAATTTAAATCAATATTCCACCGAAGCCAACAAATTTTCTTTTTACCGTAAAAACGCAGTCATAAGTCGAGATTTTTTACCTCCAAAATTTGATTAAAATTACAGTCTCGACTTATGAGGTTGTCCATGAAAAATAAATTAAATTCAACCAAGATTGATCAATCCCCGCGGTAATGGTTGTAGAAGATGTTGTTGTCGTATAGAAAACTCGTTGATTAACGACAAATAAAACGTTGTCTTTAAACTGATACTTACCAATTAATATGATCACATTTTGCAACAGTGTTTTTATTTTGATAATTTAATCCAAGTTTTCATGTTAGCCGGTGTTGTTTCTATACTGAACATGTAAACAAATGACCAAGGACCCTACTAAAAGTCTCGCGAAAATTCCCTATCTGTGTGAATAGACAGTTTGACGACATCAAAGGAAAACTGCTTCCTGTCTGAAGGCATGAAGCCACACCGTTCTTGCCGACAAAATTTGCTTCCTTTGTTTAGCAATCGACACGCTAAACCAATCGGGTGTTTGTAACTCAATGGCAACTGTCGAATTATGTAATAGCACGTGCTTAGCTCCGCCTTTCAAATCTTTTGCAGCGAACGGAGGTGGAGTTTAACGGTTAATTGAACACGTGTTTTACGCAAGTTGAGTCCAGATTAGCCGTAATTACTCGGAATAAGTTTGTAAACGACGAATAAATTTATCTCAGAATTTCCGAGGAAGGCAGATTAATAAAGATTTACCAATTTGTACAATTCCTTACGATTGCGTACGCATGTGTTACCGAAATTCTAAACACATTGATCGTAAATAATGGCATGATGTTTTGTTGGATTATTACTAGTTATCAAATTGCAAGGTAATTATATTTGTAACTACTATAATATCTGGTTTGTTTAATGTAATTAAAATGTTAAACAATATAGTTGCGTCACAGAATCGGACAAGGAATTTGATGGGGTCGCAATTTAACTGACGCTGATTTTCCAATTTTCTTGTAATTTTGACCCGACTTATAAAGTGCACATACCTAAAATGTCAAATTTTCGAACCATTTTTATACCCCCCGACTTTTGAGCGGGTAGACTTATGACTGCGTTTTTACGGTATCCCCCGCCAGAGGCGGAGGGATATTGTTTTGGCGTTGTCCGTCCGTCCGGCTGTACGTCCGTCCGTCCGGCACTTTTGTGTCTGGAGCCATATCTTGGAGATTTATCATTGGCGGATTTTATTGAAACTTGGTATGAGTATATATATGGATAAGACGATGCTGCACGCCAAAAGGCATTGTACATTATCTGTTAATAACGGAGTTATGGCCCTTTGTATCTTGAAAAATGCTTTTTACTATAGGCACTTTTGTGTCCGGAGCCATATCTTGGAAGTGCTTCGGCGGATTTCATTGAAACTTTGTACGAGTATATATATGGATAAGAGGATGATGCTCGCCAAATGGCATTGTACAACATCTGTTATTAACGGAGTAATGGCCCTTTGTATAGTAGTATGTTCATCCGTCCGATTTGCACCCATCCTTAAACAAAATATATGTTGCGGGGGATATCAATTCTACGAATTTGCTTGTTATTTTATGCTTTTTTCACCATTTATTAACATTGTAAAAGAGTTAAACTAAAGAATTTCACTGAATTAATGTTGTCATTTCTTCAAAAAAATAAAGTCATTTCACTGTTAAACATCAATCATTTTAACTGTTATTTTTCACTGTTTGAAACAGTGAATTATCAGTTTTAATTCATTGATATTTCTCTATAAACCACCGGAAAGCATATACTAAAGGACAATAATTATGTAACCCCAAGTGAAGAAAGTGTGTAGTCTGTATCTGTTATTAAAGCTTTGTTTGAGGCTGTAGACTGAGCAGTTGGCATAATTGTAAATCATGGACTGGCTGGTACAGCCTAATTGATTGCTAGCTGGCTACACACTCTTGAGGAGAAATAGTGGGCTATTCTCGGGGCTGCACTTGCTTTGTTATGTGGAGAATATTGTCAATGAAATTGAATGTATTACCCACTTGTCTGAATATTGTGCAGTTTACAAAATAAGTGGACCTTGTCCTAAGTGTTAATACTGTCTTCAAAATAACTTTTTGTCCAATGGTGTCGTGTTCTGACAAAACTGGGCAAAATGCTTGTGTGTAAATTTTCATCCCAGATTAGCCTGTGCAGTCCGCACAGGCTAATCAGGGACGAATATTTCCGCTTTTATGGAATTTTTCGTTAAAATGATGTCACTTCTAAGCGAAAATCCAGTAAAGGCGGAAAGTGTCGTCCCGAATTAGCCTGTGCGGACTGCACAGGCTAATCTGGGATGACACTTTATGCACAAGCATTTTGCCCAGTTTTCTCAGAACACGACACAAATAACACCATGCACTCTGTATTGCAATTCGTCTAAAATATCACCCACTTGCCGAAAGTATAATACATTATCTTTAAAATACTGCCCAGTGATTTGTCTTAAATTTTGGACAGGTAGAACCTTTTTGGGCAAGTTGGAATTAAGAGTTGTCTGCAATTATATTAAAGATTCGGCCATATTAAGCAGGGGTTCTGAAATAAGCTGTCCGAGTTGTCCGAGT
>VMBQ01015173.1:0-12284 GCA_007657795.1 Dreissena rostriformis | reverse complement strand
TTCTCTTTTTTCTGAGTTTTGTCTTGCATTTGTTCGTCAATCCATCTAACTTTTGATTTAGAAATCATTATATATTTCTCCATGAGCAAGTCTTCAAAAATCAATATGTTGTTCTTATTTAAGTCTGTTGAATTCAACCAATCCATCTATGTAAAAATATCAAAATGCTAAAAACTAAAATTGGGCTATGCAATCAATAATTGGTCAAATTGACCAAATGCACTTTTAGCAAAAGACGATATCTTAAGAGTCACTTTTTAACCTTCAATTTCAATTAGAGTTTATTATCTTCAAGGAACATGCTCTTTATACGTTTTTTTACACAATTTACAAAAGTTAATTAAAGTACTTAATTGCCTAAATGACTTTCATAAAACCTTTACTTATATTATCGTATGTTTGTGAAACAAGTAAAGATTCTAATATTGCATCTTTTTGATCTGACTCATAAAAAAAGCGTGTTGCCAGACATGACATTAGAAATATCAGTTGAGGAATCTTTAAGGTAGGTAACAAGGTGCAAGTATCTTCTATTGATGTCAAATATTAAAAGTGTTTATTTTCTAATTCACACCACACAGGACTGATAACACATTTTTAAAAGCGCTAGACACCTCACACCAGAAAGACACTCTGGAACTTTTAAATAAAAATAAATTGACTTTTGTAGTTTGTTTGTAGAGCCAACAGTTTACAAAAATGATGACATGTGATATGCAAACAAAATACAGGTCCAGCATTATTGGAAACAAATATTGAAATGTGATCCTTTATATTTTCTGATATATAAGTTCTAAATTGGCTCTGACCACCTTTTTTCAATCTTCGCCACTACCTAGGCCAAAACATTTAGTTGCAGTCCTTATCAATCTACAAGCACCTGGTTCAAAAGTGTTTTCTGTTGGATTTAATATGGGTATTTGTCAATAAAATAATTTACTTTCCACTTCTTGAACCGATGTATTGGCCGCCCCAGCATAGTTGACTAAAGTATGAACTCCACCAAAGGTTTTTAAGAGCAACGACTAATTTTTTTCTTCGCCTGTAAATTTATTAGTTACCTTATTTTAAGGGACGTACCTCTTTTATGTAGATTCCTAGTAATTTATAAAATACAACGTCAGTTACTTTATTCAGCCATTGTCGATGAAGTATGTGTGTGACATGTCTGTTTATAGAATATTAGTACTTGCAATATCGTCAATATTCATTAGCATTTCCATAAAATTTTCAATGTATCATCTGCATTTTTTGTTTCAATTTCGCGTTAACACAAAACCCACACATTTTCACTTAAATCTTTAGATTGATAGAATATAAATTAACTTCCAAACATTTATCTGTCATCAGGTATAAAACATTTGTTGTTGTTGTTCATGTCAGAAGACCCCAGCTTAATGTCGATGTGAAAAAAAGGCGTTGTTTTTTTCATACATAAAACTGTCGATTTGGATGGAACTATATCGGGCTTGTTTTAACAAGATTTTATACACTTTTGATGACATCACCAACTTTCGATGCACTGACATTAAGTGTCCAGGGTTCGTATACATAATGCTGTAACTAAGGCAAAACTATCATGTCTGTTGCTGTAATTGTTTTAACTTAAGTACCATTGTCATTTATTATGACACTCAAATACTTTACACGTTCGTTCAGTTCGTTTATCTGCTGTTTTCCTATTTCAGAACAGCTTCTGGTTGTTTAATACTTTCCCCTGTGTCACTTCAGCAGCCTTTGTTTTACCCTTTGTTCAAATTGGGGTACTTTTGTATTAGCATATGTTTCATGTGATACAGCTCTTTTTATGTCCCCCAGTATATACTGGGGGACATATTGTTTTTGCCCTGTCTGTTGGTTGGTCTGTTGGTTGGTCTGTTGGTTGGTTGGTTTGCGCCAACTTTAACATTGGCCATAACTTTTGCAATATTCAACATAGCAACTTGATACTTGGCATGCATGTGTATCTAATGGAGCTGCACATTTTGAGTGCTGAAAGGTCAAGGTCAAGGTCATCCTTCAAGGTCAAAGGTCAATTATATGGGTCAAAATCGCTCATTGTGGCCATAACTTCTGCAATATTCAACATAGCAACTTAGTATTTGGCATGCAAGTGTATCTCATGGACCTGCACATTTTAAGTGGTGTAAGGTCAATGTCAAGGCCATCCTTCAAGGTCAAAGGTCAAATATACGAGTCAAAATCGCAATAGGGGACATAGTGTTTCACAAACACATCTTGTTAGATATAGTTTAACAATACTTATGTTGTCTGCTGACACATGTAACTTCGCAGTGGTGGTGGTGGTACATTGTACGTTCTGAACCTTAATTACTAATTAAATGTTCTACTTTCTATAGTTTCTCTTGTAAATGTCTGATTTTGTTTTACTTTCCTGTCACTTATGACTTAATTTAATACGCGATCTATTGAGACCTGAAAACCGCGTTTACTTAAAGGGGTGTTGCTGCAGTTTTGCTGATTTTTTTTTCCATCTAATAGATTTTGTTTAAAATTTACATGTAAGTAATACATACAAATTCTATATAAGAAATGAAATAAAAACATAGGGTCATCGGCCTTATTTTTATTTTATTCACCATTTTATAACATGTACTTTTTCAGTAAAACTGAAAAATCTCTAATTGCGTAAAAATAATAACCTATGAAATTGTCAACATGTATATATTATATAAGCTAAGAGACATCATTTACCATTTAATTAAACCACACACTACCAATAACATGGAGTACACAAGTTAAATGTTAAGAGATTTAATTTTTATAATGTGTATGTCACCGGAAAAACGTCAATATTTTACCATTTTAACCACATAAATGGAATTTAAAAAAGTTCTGTCAAATAGAATTCTGCGAAACTAGTGAAATATGTTCANAAAAAAAAAAAAAAAAAAAAAGTGGGGTCACCGCACTTTTAACAGGCATTTATATGTTTAACAATCCCTTCCGTCTAAAGTATGTCAGACTTCAGAAAATACAGCCATAAGGCTAAATCCAAGTACTGGTACATAAATTGCTAGAAATATGCATAAACATGAGAAATGGTTCACAATCTTAACTTGAAAAACAACAGCTTAACAAACAAATCAATAATTAAATATATAAAGACAAACATAAGACCATACAGTATCAAACTCGACCTTAATCATCAATAACTTAAAGGGACTTGTTCACAGACTTCGGCATGTTTTAGAGTTTTTGATTACATGCTTCAAATCGATAAATGTAAACAACAGGACGTAATAGCTCCAGTATAAAACAAGAATGAAATTTAAGATAGAAACAAAAAGTAAAAAAAAAAAGTATACCGCACCTGGGATCGAATCACTGACCTTTGTATTATGAACTAACTCGGTTATTGTAATGATACTGACAACAAAATTATTGGGTTGTGATAATAGCATCATCGGCGTTGCTATAAATATATCCTTGGTTAAATAAACTGCTGCAACACCCCTTAAAACAGCCTTCGGAAAAAAAAGTCAATTATAGATTAAATAATTTATGTTATTCATTTCCGATTTGTTTCTAGATTCATTTTTGATGAGTCTTTCAATTTTTCCAATAAGTGTTTTTCACAGAATATTCGAAAGCTTTATACGTTGGTTCAAAATCATTTAGATTATATTATCAATCAAATAAAAAAATATAAAAATAAATAAAAAATATTGCCATGTATACTGACATCGTATATTGAAATAAATCAATTAATCAATTAATCAATCAATCAATCAATATTATTAAAGTGTCCTCTAATACAGTTTCTACATTCTAAAAAGACCTTGCTTTAAAAAAAAGTCAAACAGCTTGGTTTCTTAATATAGTTCTCTTTTGCAAGTTTTTGAATTCAATATTTCAATTGCTCCATTTCATAAAGTAAAAGACAACCTTTCTGGTTATTTAATGTACACATTTTCTAAATATTTCAAGTTTCAATTGTTCATTTTCAAGATTTCCACTTGTGAGGTTTATTTTTAGATTCTTATTTTCAGCCATTACATCATCGTATGATTTATCATTATATGTTCGCTCTTTTGCCAGTCATGAACATATATGCTTCTAACATTATATAAAAACTTTCAATGGTCTGTGCCGATGATTCACACATGTCGCTGTCATACTGGCTTTCAGTTAGAGCGTCACTATTAGTCTCAGACTGACACGGCGAGTAAAGGAGATAAATCTATGTATTTATTTCATCTTCTTAAGGCGTGTTTGTTATAGTACAAGCATTATGAGCTAGCCGTTGGTTAATAGGAGCCCGAGGAGTATAGATATTTAAGAAGCAGAACATCAGTGCACTGGGGAAATATATGTCGTTGAATAAATCACGGGCACAAATTTAACATAAAAAAGTTATCAGACTTGTCCATTTTCCATTTTGATTATAAGAAATTGGGTGCAATTTTTTTTAAATCACATACTATGTTTTGTAAAAACAATTTTTATATGAGTTTTTTGTTATACGAATGGATAAATCTTATAACAACACGTAGAAGTTAACATCCATCCACAAACATATTATATGGCAGGCACAAGCAGGTTGTATGGTAAGTATATTACACACACAATGGTTACTAGAGAAATGAATACTAAGGTCATGCAACTTGTAATTGACTACCAGGTTTGGAATTACAAGCAAAGCAGTATATTGTAGCCAAATATAGCTAACAATTAGAAGCTCTTGTTTTACTACTCATTTCCCCAGCTAATCTCTATGAATCTGGCCTGGAGGGAACGCCATCGGCGCTTTCCAAAATCAGGGCTATAGCTTGGTGATTTTAATTCTTGCAATATTCATCTCTAAAACATTGACAGACACGCACAATACATGTATCTTGTTAGGTCTGATAAACTTCAGACCTCAAGATGAGTATTAACTTAAATATATATATATGTATATATCTTCTGATTGCAAGTCTTTTTATCGTCATTTTTACTTTGTAAACATCACTTCCGGTCAATAAATAATGTGACCCGGTGAACAAAAATGGCGACTGGATAGGACATGGAACTATTCGACGGGCGGAGCAAAATGAGCTTTTTTTTATTTAACATGAACGAAGAACATCATCTGATCAAGTAATAAATAATTGTTCATTAATCTACTGTTCCAGTTTATTTAAAAATAAAAAAAACAAACTTCCTAACAAATTGCGATTTTTCTACGACAATTAACGCATAAATAACATGTTTCTTGAAATTTTTCATATTTTCATATGTTGTAGCAAAGCCAACCTTTGCCTTTCAATATAAAACCATAAGCTTATGAATAATACGACAGGAACGCGAGACGAGGGCTATTAAAAACACCACCTCAAGGATGTTCAGTTTAACACATAGTATGCCAGTTTTTGCTATTTTTCTATATCATTGACATAATCGTAAAATCGACTCTTCATCTGTTTTCATGTCCCCCAGTCTATAATGGGGGACATATTGTTTTTCCCCTTTCTGTTGGTTTGTTTGTTTGTTGGTCTGTTTGCGTCAAACTTTAACATTGGCCATTATTTTTGTAATATTGAAGATAGCAACTTGATATTTGGCATGCATGTGTATCTCAAGGAGCTGCACATTTTGAGTGGTGAAAGATCAAGGACAAGGTCATTCTTCAAGGTAAAAGGTAAACTATATGGGTCAAAATCGCTCAAAGGGGGACATAGTGTTTTACAAGCACATCTTGTTTTTTTTTCACGAAATGCAAGATTGATAATTTATTTAGCACTACATTATTATCTAATAAAATACAACATCATCGTTGTTAACAAACCTCCTAACATTCCAGTTCAAGTGTTTCTCCAAAGCTTGCAGGCACAGATAATAAATCTACAGAATCTTATTATACTAGATGACTTTAATCAGGCTGGAAACACTTACATATGCAACAGATTCCAACACAAGAGTTCTATCCAGCAAAATATCACCACTCCCACCCACAGCCTTGGAGACACATTAGATCTCATAATCAGCGATTTGCCACACATCCACTCAATTACAAAGCCCTTCCGTATACAGACAAACGCCTTGTTGCTGTGAAACTCAATAAAACTGGCATTGACAATTAAATTAGTAGGGATATAATGTAAGTTCCCTTAACGTTCAATATTCATTGGTATTATTTTGTTGTTATGTATTATATTTATGAAGTAAACCATTATCATCTTTAAAACATCATCATGAAGAAGATGAAGTATGATTAACTAATTGAATATATGTGATTACTGTCTCCAAATAATCTAAAACCCGTACCGATGGATGGTAAACTTAAAGTACTGATTTATGTTACTTCCACGTATGTCATTGCCGACATCGTGTTCACGCTGCAGCGCTCTGAAATTTAAGTGTATATTCAGATTTAATGTTTGCGTTGAAAAGGCGGGTCTTTCAAATGCATATAAATACAAATTTACGCTCAAGAACCATAACCTTCCCTTTTCTTAGATAACAGTTATTGGCTTTTGTTTTTTGTATGTTTTAATTTTTCCGGGCTATAACTGAGAATGTATATACGATTTCTATATAAGAAACATATCATAGCAAGCACGTTCTCATTTTGTCACAATGTTATCAATGTTAATTATTCGTGAAAAAGATATGTTAATGCTTTATGAAACAGATAATATCTGCATTCAATTGTCTGCTGCAAACCCATAACAAATTAGAAAAAAAAAATTAATTAATAAAAGGCACAACGTGTCTCTTACATATTTTCGTTTAGTTGTACACCCTTCCATAAATAATTGTTTTGATGTCAAAAGTTTATATGAACTGCTTACCATGAGACTGAAATGTAAAATATGTGCTGTTATTTTAAAAAGCTTGTTTTCGAAAAAACTGACATACCTTCTTATTCCTGAGATTTGAATTCAGCAGAAACATGTCAGTTTTCGCAAACTTCTTCAAAACACAACTCCTCTCCAAGTCTAGTAGATTCTTAACTATTACTAACCAGAATTCCAATTAACTGGCGCTTCACAGTTAATCTGAATATTTTACCAGTCTTGAGGGCCAGTATTTTGGAAATTATACTTAGACCTTGTGCAGTTTACGGGCGTTGTCCGAGGCCTCACGGACTTCAGGGGAGACTAAGATTTATTGTCGATTTCAAGTTATTTAAGTGACTGCTACACATTATTACAGAATGGGGGTAAACATAAATTACTAAGTGCACTTTGCTCTCTTTCTGTTTCTTCGTTGGCGCATATTGTTAAGGAATGTAAACTTATTTTAATTCAATCTGACCCTCTATATGAATGTGCTTGTATTATTGAATCTTTCACTGACTACTATCTTAAACCTTTTATTGAAAATGTACTTAACAAAACAAGAAATCGTATCAAAATTGAGTTTTGTAACAAAGGTCTTGATTTAATTGACCTTCCAAAAATATTCAATGACAAAAATGTACGTAGGTTGATTCCCCCTTATTTCCGCAATACTGAATCACCGCTTATTTGCTACAAGTATAGTAAACCTGTTAGAAGTATCGTTTTTAATTATAATTCTATTTCCACAGATATTAATGTAATAAGAAATTGTCCTACATCATGTGACTGTTCTAGTTCCAAATATTTATATGGTCCAGTTGGACATGTTATTACTGGGGACCTTAATTTCATTCAAAATAAAAACCTTAGAAATTTATTACGCAGAGGCCCTAAGTATAGACTGCCTATTCCTGTTGATTTTGATGACTGCATTAAGAAACTAGTAACATCCTTACATGAGTATTGCACTAAATGGTGCAGGAAGGAAAATGCTGAAATTACTGCACTCAATGATTGGAAAACAAAAGTATTTAGTATGGCCATGAATAAAATATATTTTTATGATACAAATCCTCTGGCCTTACCACATTCACCTAAATTTAATAAACAAAATCTCTGTAAATTGCTTGAAGACTTAAAATCTAAATTCGTCATAGTTCCTGCTGATAAGGCTGCTAATAATGTTATAATAATATGACGAGTGTTTTATGTTCAAACTATTTCACAGGAACTTTCACAAACTACATCATATTGTGATTACAATAAGCAACCTAATGAAATTATTGCCGATCATATTGCCGAATGCAAAAAATTAAATGTAATAGTCAATATTACTGAAAAGAAATTGCCATCACTTTACTGGATACCAAAATTGCATAAAACGCCGTATAAAAGTCGTTTTATCGCTAATTCAGTGTCTTGTACCACCAAGCAATTATCAGTGTATCTTACATCTGCATTGAGTGCTATTAGATATCATGTAGCTAAATATTGTAATAAAGTTTATGAAAATAGTAATATTAACCTATTTTGGTCAATAAAAAACTCCTTAGAAGTAATTGATAAAATTGAAAATAAAAAATATAAGGTGTCACAAGTAAGTACTTATGATTTTTCTACACTATATACAACTCTTCCTCACGCTTTAATAAAATCCAAACTTGTTTCTTTGATTGAAAAAACTTTTGCAAGAGAGAAGTGTTCATATCTAGCTTTAAACACTAAAACAGCTTTTTTTACTAATCAGATGTTAGATAATTACATCATTTGGACTGGTCTGGACTTTTGTGCAGCACTTACTTTTCTTCTGGATAACTTGTTTGTTGAATTTAATGGTAAAATATTTAAACAAATTATTGGCGTTCCTATGGGTACTAATTGTGCGCCACTTATAGCTGATCTTTTTTTATATTGTTATGAAAGCGAATTTATGTTAGAATTATCTAAAACTAAACAAGTAGATTTGATTCAATGTTTTAACCTAACTAGTAGGTACATTGATGACATACTTAATTTAGATAATCCATTCTTTGCACAATATATTCACAAAATCTACCCAAACGAACTAGTCTTAAATCTATCGTGTCTATCCAATACAGACGCCGCGTATTTAGATTTACATCTAACTATTAATAATAATATGATTAAAACTAGTTTATACGACAAACGGGACGACTTTAACTTTGAAATAGTAAATTTTCCGTTCCTAGATGGCAACATCCCTAAAGGTCCTTCCTATGGTATTTACATTTCGCAGTTGGTACGTTATGCCAGAGCATGTTCATGTATTAAAGATTTTAATGATCGTAATCTTATATTAACGAAGAAATTGCTAAAACAGGGTTTTTTGTATCATAACCTAAGAGGTAAGTTCGCTAAATTTCACTCTAAGTATGGTGATTTAATTTCAAAATATAATGTTTCTTTAAAATGGCATTTAACTAATGGAATTTCCCATCCATCATTTTATGGGGATGTTTTGAAACGTGTCCGCAAATTAAAATATGTTAAAGAAAATGTTCATATTAAACTTTTCCATTTAATTAACTCGTTTTTATCAAAAGGATATGATGCTTATGTACTTAAAAACACGTGCGTGATGGTTTTCGATTCACTTTATCTTTTGTCTCTTAAAATTTGGAATCATTAGTGATATAATGGGCATTTTTCACTTTTTAATTTTTAATTAAATTGTGTCTTTGTGTCGTATGCACTTTATCTTTCGTCTCTTAAAATTTGGAATCATTAGTTATATAATAGGTATTTTTCACTGTTGAATTAAATTGTGTCTTTGTGTCGTAGGCACATATCTGCATGAAAACTACACTGTTCACGTCATTATGGATTTTTGTGACGTCATTCGACCGACTTTCCCAGTTGTAATCTACATGCATAGGTCATTGGGTTTATAAAGTTCCATTTTATTTTTATTTTCTCTCTGATAGGCTTTGCTTGTTTGATTTAATTATTATTATTTTTTTTAGCAGTCACATAAACAACCAAGCAATGTAATATGGAATTTTTACAACCATTATTGCTGCTTCTTCCTGTATTTGCGCGATGATTTTCTAAAATATTAACTCCGTGACGCTATATTCTCAAATCTTTTTCTATAAAGAAGGAATGTAGTTGACAATTGTTAATAGTTTTATTTGATCGTTCGTCAAAAAGTTGTAACTCTGTTACTCTTGTATCTTCAATGCAATTGAGTAATTAAATAGTAATTAAATTGAATGCGTTTTAATTCCCTTTTATTATTGTTTAATTTGAGTTACAATGCTATGACGTTAAATTTTATTTACACTTAAATGTATTATGAATATTGCTGGGCCAAGTGTGAGGTTGAGCGCTCTATAACCAGGTTTAAACCCCCAATGCGTTGCATTGACCGTTCCAAGGCGGTGACCCCAGCTTTATTCTTATTTGTGTTTATGTTGTTTTGTATTGTGCTGTATTGTGCTGTTTTGTACTGTTTCGGCAATCGATCACTTGCCATAAATAAAGGACCAACTAATTGTTTATAATAAGATTTCAATACTGCTCCAGCATCTGGAGTTTCACTTCTTTATATTGTCAAATAATATCTTAAAGCAGGACCTACAAACTCGTTTGTCAGGAGACGCTAGTAAGTTTGCGCAGTTGTTGTAACTTCGGGACCTCTTCCATTGTTGGAGAAGATGAAGAACTTGTGACGGAGCTTAACAATGTGTTGTCAATTACCATGCCAATGTGTATAATCAATTTTAATTCACAAAAAATGGTGCCAAAATGGATTAAAACAAACCATCCAGCGGGATTATAATTCTCTTACATACGGCCTTGTTGTGTTGGGCTACTTTTAAACAGCTATGTTTGAATTTACATAGGTATATTTATGCTTCATATGCTGATATAGACAAATATATTTGTTAAAATAGTGATTAATTTCTGACTCCGATTTTACTATTTGGTTTAGTCCTGTAGCTACGGATTCACTTATAGGCTAAACACAGTGCTTGTTTTTTTAAATTTAATAGATACCGCTGTGAGCTGGCAGTTATATTAAGGCTGTATAGCAGGTCTTAGCTCTGATTGCTCATTCTGAATTATTATATACACTACAAAAACACGTAAGTATGCAATTATCTTAAGATTAACACGACCAATTAACATATCAACCAACTGTTATGTGCAGTCAGAATACGGCATCAACCTTCGAATAAACTGCTATTTCAATAACGCTTTATATATGCCGTTTTACCTGTTTTAGTTATGCATGTTGACAATAAACGAGTAAAACAGACAGTATACTTACATCATGTAAATTGATTTTTACTCTTAAACGTTATGCTTGTTGTGATTTTGTAAAAGAAATGTGTCCATGCGTGCATGAAAACACTTTAGGAATAATTAAAAATGATCAAACATACAATCAAACATACAATCACTTTACACCAAAGTCATGGAAAGTTCTTATTATACAAATAATATATACTAAAAACACACTTAAATATGACAAACATACATTATCATGATGTAATGCACAGGTGTGTGTGAGAAAAAATCACCAAAATAATGTCCATTCAAGTCTTATTCCAAATTTATTCAAAGCAAGTATGCACAATTTTAATGTCATCAATTTATTCTCGCAATATTAAACCAACATATGAATATGACCGACACATATAATTTAAATTTAATTAATAATATAGTTGATTTGACAAAACAGTAGACAATAAGTCAATGAGTATACATGAAATGGCAATACAATATACATAAAACAAAGTCACAGGTCATTCAAATTATAAACATAAAAAATAAAGCTCGGTACATTGTCCAAAAAAGAAAAGAAAAAAATATTGGTTATTTTAGAAAAGACAATATACAGCGAGAGTCGGTGCATAAATATATACCAACAATTCTACACTAATCATAATATGTACATGTGTATTATACTTATTTCTTATTTCCCATGCTTTATAAATATACGTAGCTAAATTGTTAACAATATTATTATTTTGAGAGGTCAATAAATCTATAAACTTTAACATTTTGGTCTTATGTATTAACATGGTTTTAAATAAGCTTTTCTGACATCAGTATAAAGTGTACAATCCATAACATAATAATATGTATGTGGTTAAATCGATCCACTATTGTTTACTACAATGAAATTAATAACTAACATGTTTACCTTTATACGGACACTTTTACTCGTAATTGTTGCTGACCCAAACGTTTGCCAATATGTCGTATGAAATAATCACTGGGGGCTGACGAGGTCAAAGCTCAGTCCGTTTCTCTACGACGTCGGGTATATGTTTTATTATGAAACATTGTGTAAATACACTACTTAATCAGGCGAGTTTCATCTTTGATGGTATTTATGGATTAGAGAACGGAACGTCCAGTAATATAAACTAAATACAAATGCGCATAGTTGCATCCTTTAAATTGATTTTGTGCTGAAATCGAAAAATATTGATTTGAAGTAATGCATAAGGTGGTTATTCTGTT
>VMBQ01015171.1:0-13572 GCA_007657795.1 Dreissena rostriformis | reverse complement strand
CATGAACCTGTTGGGTACATTCAAAATATGGCTATGTGTGACGATGTGTAAAACGGAAAAAAAACATGTCAATGTCAAGATCGAACTTTTAGGTCAAAACTCAAGCTACAGGGCTTCTTGCTAAATCAGAGCTTGCCCTCTATAACCTTACAATGCAATGACTGATTAAAAACAATTTGGCTAACTTATAACCTGTATGAGTTTGTGTATCGCACAATATAACCTTTTGGCTAGCTTCAACGTTAAGGTCATACTCAGAGGTCAAAGGTCAAACCACAGCAGATGTTTTAAATGTGTATATTTTGAAGCTTATGAGGTCTTTCGCGTCTGATGCTTGTTTATGTGTGGAACCGGAGTGTGTCCCAGCGATCCTACCTAATTAATAAACTAGACTCACACAAGATGGGACACTTTTTTTATATATAGCTGCAATGTACAGCTATTAGGTTGTTACTGAAATAGTTTTTTTAATTTTGGTGTGGTCTTGTGTTGTAAGAGACCGGAGTACCCGGAGGAAACCCAACCTGTCTGTTATGGTNATTAATCATAGTGGGTCGCTCTGTCCGAAAAGTACAACAAGTATCTCTTATTAAATTTCATCGATTTCAGTTCGCATTTGTAGCCGCGTCTTTGTACTCGATTATTACAATACAGTGTACAGTTCTAAATGTCTTTACTAAGTTTTTTGTAATCCCAACGAGAATACTAGACTCACACAAGATGGGACACATTTTGTAATTATAGCTGCAATTTACAGCTATAAGGTTGTTACTGAAATATATTTTTTTTAATTTTGGTGTGGTCTTGTGTTGTAAGGGAAAGCCGGAGTACCCGGATGAAACCCAACCTGTCTGTTATGGTGACCATCAACCATACTGACATGCCTCCGTGCACGGGGATTGTACTCGGGTCGCCTAGCTGAGAAGCGCGTGTCGCAACCAACTGCGCTAACTGGTGATCCAGATTTTTTTTAGATATAAATCTCGTTTATTCTATAACCCAACCGTGCCTTTATGGATTTTAAAATAGCATCGCGCATAAACTATACAAAACGGTGTTCACACACAAGAGCAACGTGGCTTCCTTAAAGGACATACATTGATATCAAAAGTAAAAAAAGAAGCACCGAGTATCGGGGCGGTATGTCTTAAAGCTGCGTTCTGAGAAAACTGGACATAATGCATGTGCGTAAATTGTCATCCCAGATAAGCCTGTGCAGTCCGCACAGGCTAATCAGGGACGACACTTTCCGCTTAAACTGGATTTTCGCTAAGAAGAGACATCATTTAAACGAAAAATTTCATAAAAGCGAAAATGTCGTCCCTGATTAGCCTGTGTGGACTGCACAGGCTAATCTGGGATGACAATTTACGCACAAGCATTATGCCCAGTTTTCTCAGAACACGACACAAAGCTGTATGTGGTGGTATTAAGAACTGTCAGTGATTACATTTAACGCCTTGCTGACAGCTCTTATAACTGTCATGAATAATAATCTAACGTGAAATAAAAAGACGGTTTCATTATTTTGTTTAAATTAAAATCCCAAACCAATGACTCATGACTGAATTATTATTACAAATGGTTAAGACTATTCGAATAGTAATAATTACTCGAATATTTTCTTGCTGTTTGAATGCCCTGTTCCTTAATGTTTTTTTAATTTTAAACATGGATATTAAGAGCTAATATTTCACTATGTGCCCCTATCATCAACACTCCGTTCCGTAAATCGATCGATAAGTACACAACATAGGTGTCAAAATCGACCTGTGCCGTTGACGAATTGACGACGTTTTGCTGAAACCTTTAACCCCATAGTGTCACCCGCAGTCTATTATAAAGAGCAGAATGCACAATTTAGTTCAATATAATCTACTTTTCACCGTTTATCGTTTATAATTTTCGAACTTTATTAAAGAATACAAAAACTGTTCTTGTGTGCCCGTCAGACCGTTGCGTGACAACGCTGCTATTAAGTGAGACACGTAAGATAACAGAGGAANATCGTCAAGAAAACGGCAAATGCCAAAAAGACCGTGACAGCGTAGCTCGCTTTTTCCCCAGCGCTGACAGGTAACACGAAAACGCAGATGTCCAAAATAGACAACATGCAAATCGGCAAGAGAACTGACAGCATGAAATACATTGGTTTTCTCTTAAGTGTTAGTTTAAAACTTATCGTTGTGTCTTGTTTGTCGCGTTCGACATGCCATGCGGTATCCTTAATTTTCCACGCCGAGTTTTCTTCATAATACGCCAGATTGAGTCCTTCGGAACCATTATATCCGCTGTGCATATTCACCTAAAGCATATATTCACTTTAAACATACATTCCTGTATTGTGACAATAATCTTTACAGTTAGTTATGAACATTAATTCAATAATACCGCAAAAACACCGAAAACAGATTTTAATCACACGATGCTTTACGGTGTTTTAAAGGGACCTTTTCCCCGAACTTAGGAATGTTTTGAAGTTTGTCATTAAATGCTTTAAATTGATAAATGTTAGCATTGGAACTAAAAAGCTCCAACCAAAAAAAAAACAAGAATAATATTAAAAAAAAAGGATTCCGCAACTGGGCTCGAAACAATGACCCCTGGAATAAAAGTCTAACGCTTAGACCCATCGGCCATCCGTGCTCATACAGTGAATGATGTATTTTATACTTTATATAGAGCTAGGCATACCTCGTTGTGTCACAAAATATAACAATAACAACAGAACTCTCCCAATTATTCAATCGTTTCGCATTGCAACGCCTTGTAATCGTTTTTAAATCGTCAAAAGATGCAAGTAATGGATAATTTAGAGCATGGTAAATTTTCGGTATTACTGTTTCCTCACAAATATCATAACTTCAACGAAAATTTGCGAATCTGAAACAAATTTTTCCAATTTTGTCAATTTACCAAAACGTGATAAGGTCCCTTTAAATTGTAAATGAAGTTAAAATACCTGAAGTCTGGTATAGCTCCATGCCTGGAATCTAAGGTAGCATGTCTGGTAGTCGAATGGGTAGTAGGAGATATCAATGGAACACGTGGATTTGAACACCTATGAAACAGAAAAATTATTGCGCGAGTTTGTTCGATGCAACATCTGTTTCAGATAAGAACCACACACACAATCAGTCGTTAGTTATTTACAAAACAATAACGGGAAGATAGCATGTAATACCTGGAATGGATGCCAGAAAATCTGACCAGTATGGAGGTTGACGACGTTAAGAGTTTCGTCACCAAGTCCTTTGTAATCCAGATACGAGTTTTTCAGTGCCAGATCCGGCCTCCAAACCTCGTTCTGTAAGCAAATTGTATCTTAATGAAAAATAAATACATTTGGACCGCGCTCTGTGAAAAGGGTGTTTTATGCATGTGCGTAAAGTGTCGTCCCAGATAAGCCTGTGCAGTCCGCATAGGCTAATCAGGGTCGACACTTTCCGCTTTTACTGCATTTTTCGTTTAAAGGAAGCCTGTTGTTGACGAAAATCCAGTTAAGGCGGTAAATGACACTCTATAAAACCTGTGGCCAGTGGTAGAGCTTGATTCCGCCATGTTCTTTCGGGTTCCACATGAGAGACGAGTCATTCCATNGAATTCGTTTGTCGTACTCGCCCGTCACAAACAATTTCTTTCTCAACTCTTTCGCTTCTTTTCTGGTTTGTGCTCCAATGTGATTTAACTGGCCAATCAGAACCAGCAGTCCAATGAAAGTGAGGTCCATTATCTTAAACACAAAGATGTATATATAAAAAATATGTTATTATAATAGTGCACGCAGATGCATAACACATCGATATTGGGTATCAATACACCTTCGCCCACAATGCACATAAACATAATTAGAGCAATCGCAAAGATGACTTTTGACTTATGTAATGCTTTAAATTAGACAAGTCTGCAGTATAAGTATATTTTGCCATTTCTCATTTCGAGTATACCGACGTAAGATTGTAATTGTAATAATAGCATTAATGTATGCAACAGTAATCTCATTGTTTTAAGACATAAAAGCACACATTGCATCGTTAAACGCACAAATAGGGATATATGATAATTAATTTATTCGATAATGTTGACATACTACGAATAGGGCGGTATAAAATAAATGGAACATAAGATTGTTTATGTTTCTCAACAGAGCATCGTTATGCACATTTACAATTACAAATATAGAACCGCTATTGTATATATAACTGTGTATAAAAAAAACATTGACACAAAACTGTGTCGTTCCCCTTATATTTTTTTTATCACATATCACGTCAAACGACATAAGCAAACTATAACGTCCATTAAAAAAATAAATAATTAAGAGACATTGTAAATATACTTTCTAGCACGAGTTGGCATGACTGTTCCTAGCCATTCTTAAGAATTTCTTTTGCGAGTGTTATAATATGTGGTGTGAAATTGCAACGATTTTCAAATCTCTTTATCACATGCATTTAAAACAAACTAATATTTTAAACTTTAGCAAAGCGTATTGGAAGATCATAAAAGATGTTTACTGACATGATTTCAGCGTTGACGTTACTTTACATCATACGTCAGTTACAGCATGTATAACGTATACCCCATGACATTAATCTTACCTTACAATTGGTCGATACAAAAACAATAACATTTATCATTTTGAAATTGACATATAATATTAAAACTGTATAGCGAGTGATAAAAAAGTGTCAATACGCATATCAACTAAAATTAATACTTAATAAAATAAAAACTAAGCTCAACAAATTTAAACATTAAGTAGCCTACCTCTTGCTGTTTAAACTGAAACGTTCAGTTCCTCTGAGCAACAGTTACTGGCTGAAACTATCTCTGCACAGTCTTATTACAATATATATTATTTACACACCCTTTCGTAATTCTGTCGGTCACTTCCACGAAATGCAAAGAATGTTGATTGCTAACCCATCTATGCCTAGCGTCTAGAAAAAAGGCCTTGGCAAACAGCGTAGACCCAGATGAGACGCCGCATGATGCGGCGTCTCATCAGGGTCTGCGCTGTTTGCTTAAAGGAATTTCTGTAATAAATATTCTAAATATAGAAATAAATATACTAGATATCCCTAATTTTGGGAATAAATTTATCCACTTTTGAAGGATGGGAGAGTCCACAAGGCATAAATGGGTTAAGCGTTAACAGATTTGCATGTTTACAAAAGACACCTGTGGCAGGTACACCAAAGTCAATAGTAATTTGAGACCAAGGCCACAGCACAAAACAGTTGTAAGAAAAGCACGCGTGTTTTTGAAAAGTGGCTAAATTTAGTGTGTTCTTGTTCTCACCGGATTGAAACAATATAATACTTAGAACAACATGTCAGGAGAAGGAATGGTTAATACTAAGAAAAATTAAACTTAAGGAAAACTTTAATATTTTTCGTTGAGCGATTTTAGCACTGTTCTTAAAACTTATTAAATTATGAATTGTTTGCCAGACGCGCACGTGTTTACAAAATCAAGCTCATTGAGTGTGAATGAATGCTTACTAAGGGCTGTCATAACTTTTAATTTCTAAATAAGCGGGTTTAAAGAACTCAAAGAATACGGCTTAACTTTTAGGTGCATTCATCAAACTTAAACATCTACACTTTATATGGAATAACGTTTGGCAATAGTGTCACTAGCGAAAGGAGGTCAATGAAAGTCATTGAAGTCCCATAATGTGTGATAAATAAAAAAAAAGTCACCCTTTTCCTGGAGATTTACCTTACATTGAGATGCTATATGTTAGTTCAGCAAAGAGTTTCCATGAATCTTTGAACTGCTGCTCCGAATGAAAAGTATTTCCCTAGTCAGCTTCGTATGAAATATATATATATCTAAAATATAAATCTATAAAGATTCATGGAAACTCTTGTCATCGCAGTATCGCATTGTCTTGATCGTATTATCGCACTATCGCATTGTCGCATTGTCGCCATCGTACTATCGCACTGTCGCCATCGTATTGTCCCACTGTCGTCATCGTATTATCGCATTTAGCCATCTAACTATCGCGTTGTCGCATTTTCGCCATCGTACTATCGCACTGTCGCCATCGTATTGTCGCACTGGCGTCATCGTATCATCGCATTGTCGCCATCGTACTATCGCGTTGTCGTATTGTCGCCCACTGGATTTTAATGTGTAACCAAGATGGCCCTAACGGTTTTCCGTACTAAACTGATTTATCTGTTCTAAAGTAACTTTTCAATACATAAAAAGGCATTTTTAAATAAGGAATGTCGCCGTTTATGCAAATTTGGAGCAGTTTCCCTGACAAGTCATACATCTATTGAATTACGGAAAGTTTCATAAATACTACCAATTAAGCATAGAAATTACAATTGTATCGCGTTAACTGTTGCATCTGATCCCTTAATGTGGTTTCAAGTGACGAGTATGAATCGTAGTTTCGGTTTCGGTTCCGTTTTCGTCGAAAAATAAAATATCATGACATTGTTGCACCCATAAAGCCGATAGACCATTGCTGTTAACAATACATGTAGCTGTTTGCACAATGCCAGTTGCTAAATGATAAAATTAAAAAAGTAGGTTCTCATTTTTGCAAATGTTGAGATGCTACGTGCCAAAGATTTTTTACCGTTTTTTAAAAAGGTTTATTAGACATCGCCCAAACGTTCAACACGTAAGTTTCATTTTGGCTAATTGCTAGATGCAACTTGCACAATACCAACTTCTGATTTATAACTAGTGATACGACAATAAATAACAAGGACATTTGCCAATAAGCGTTTTGGATATGGCAGTGCCATGTTGCAATGCAGTTGTCATTGAGCGTGGGCCATCGGCCAATTATGATCTATTGTATCTCACTCACCAATATTTTATCACGCCAGATAAAAAATCATCTTCAGCTTTCATTATGGCGTCAACAACTATGACTAAGGAAAAAATCGACCCTGTTTTATATAAATATTGTTGAACTCTTATAACATGTTATAAACACAAATAAAAACATCGGAGAACGTTATTAGTCAAGACAAATGTACACTTTTCCCTCTCAAAACAATTACATTGCAAAAAATAACTAAATTCTAGCCGGTAGAATGTTCTAAACTTTGGCCGCTTCAATGATGACAAGGAAAATAGTTTCACCTTTGTTAGATGTTGATACATTTGGACGATTTGTCGGCCAAAGCACCTGCTAGCATGATCTTTGCATGGCCATAGCCTGCTTAAGGCAAGCTGGTACAGTTAACATCGGGATTATTTTGTGTTGACAAAAATATTAATTCACCATTCATGGGTGCGGTGCTTATGCGAGATAACTCTGAATGGACATTCGCGTTTAAGTCTAAAACCAATAACATATGCTATTGTTTATGCAAAATTATGTCATTTGAGATAAAGGTCTGGAGAGATGTCAGCATTCCTAATTAAACTGTTGAGTCATCTATTGTGTGACAAACCAATACGCTTTTATTCAGGTATTTGTCCCAGATTCGTCCGACTAACTCACAAACAATATTCAGCACACCTATACTTCATTAAAATACTAAAATGAAAACCACGATTTGCAAAAGAAATACCTGTACATGTGATCAGACTACCTGTCCACCATTAAATACAAAGTATACATACAGTTGTTTGGATGGTTTAAAACAACACGAAACAAGTAATCGCACAATTGACAATAAAACAGCTCATAATTTTGAGGTTCTTTCGTTCTTCTTGGTAGAGAGACGGCTCGGGTTTCTTGGTAGAGGCTTACTTTGACCAAATTATGCAGGTAAAACAGTCACGGCAGTATCCAATGTCGGGGCCGCATTGAGGTGTGACTTAAGCGACAGAATTTATCCGGGTATACTTTGTCAGTATTAAGTAGATGTGTGTGTGTGTGACATTGTATTATAATTATTTCTACGTAAACCGGGTTGTAGGTTAGTGGGGCACCCAAATTTAGCAAAACCAGCCGGGACCAACCGTTCAAAATCAGAACACTGCAAAGCATGTAAACGCATGAGAACGGAACAAACTCGCGCGTTAAGGTGTGTTAAAAGAGAGTTTATTCGAGGTCGATGTCAACATTTTAATATTAAACTAGCATATGAATATGAATGAAGCAATGTTTCATACAATTAATTTATATGGTACCGTAAATTAAATATTTTTTTCTTAAGGAAATTTAATAACCAACAAGTTTACGCACCTACCGACAAATACTCGTATTTGTTAAAGAACCATAATTGGGTCTACCGGTATGTACGGAATCCGGATAGTGCCATCTATAATCTCGCCCTTATTTCATCAAGGGCGACACAATACACACGAAGCGATACACGATATTTTTCGCGACAGTCGCGGCGACGCACGATATTTTGCGCCATACACGAAGCGACGCGCGAGAAAGTACCACAAAATATCGCCCTTGTGAAAGTAGCCCAAAAGGCGATATATCGTGTTAAATATCGCGTGTCGCTTCGTGTATCGCGCAAAATATCGTGCGTCGCCGCGACTGTCGCGCAAAATATCGTGCGTCGCCGCGACTGTCTCGCAAAATATCGTGTATCGCTTCGTGCGTCGTGTGTCGCCCCTTGATGAAAGAAGGGCGAGATTATAAATGGCACTATCCGGATTCCGTATCTATGGGTTGTATGAACGAATATTCACAGACTAGTGGGGAGTTCCCATCAGTGTTCATAGCTTGTGAACATGAACTTCAAGTAGGTTTCTTCTGTAAAAAAGAAACTTATATGCAATCGAATAAAATGTTATTTTCGTTTATTTTCTGGTATACTTGGGAAATTAAATTCTTTATTTTATTGATCAACGTTTTATCTGTAAAAAAAGGACAAAATATCGTTTATATATTAGCTATAACGAAGTAGAAGGAATATAAACCGGTTAAGGTTTATATATATTAAGTGTTATCAGAAATAAGGTTTAAGGATTTACGTAAACAGATAATGTTCATGGTAAAATCGCGTAAATTGGATTATGCAAAGACATAGAACACTCAAGAAATTGTAACTTGTGTGTTTTCTTCAAGTTACTTCTTTTCGGCTATTTAGTTTTCAATAATAAAATATCTTACCGATATATTTTCGTAAACGGTAACTCAATATTCAGATAGATATCGCTATAATACATCCGTCACAACGGGCAAGCGTTCTTACGGGGACCCATGACGCGGTAGGATCGCTGGAGAACGCATCAAGTAGGCGTCTTAACGAGAACAACGCCTTCATCGGCGAACTAACGGGAACAACTTTTGATAAGATAAAAAGCAAACGCCAAGACACTGCGTACTTACGGCGTCTTGGCTGGACAACCGTATGTTCACTCTGACGAGCATAAGCAACGCAGTGCAAAGGCGGAGGTCGCAGTTCAGTCGTATAATAAACGCCAAGAATGTAATGTGGATAGCGTGATGGTTGTTGGTATTTATATTTCTTTGAAAAGAAATGGCATAGGCGTTTTTACTAAATACGACTATCGGCGTTTTTCAAACATTGTTTTGGTCGAAGATAGGACGCCGATCCGGTGTGACGGGGTTATAAAACTGTATTAACACGAATATTTACGCGAACGCTAAAGAGTAAACGTGATTCTATTTTTTTTTCGTGAAACTTATTTGCGTATAGTAAAGCATTTCCATGCCACCGAAGAAACATAATATGAAATTGATAATTGCAATAAATTGTATTCAATAAGTCAACGTTTCCAAAACGGAACCCTTCTAGATCAATATTTATATGGAAGTTGTTATGGCTGTGGTCACTGTTATCAGTTATAAGTAGAACCGCTTCGATGAGTTTGCTTGTTAAAGTATGTACGCAAAAATGTGCTTATCAAAAGATATAAACATGATAGACAACTGCAGTACGAAAGTCTACTAATAACCGAAATATGATTTCGTGTGTAACAAACGCAAACGCACGTATCCAATCTTGATAGGTTTTGCATAGTTGACATGTGTAGGCCGTTAACAAAGTATTACTGACGGTGTAGAAAGATGCAAGTTTGTACTCCTTGGTTACCTATTTAAAATAGATGGAAAATGCCGAAATTATGTATACCCGTTATTTGCAAATGCATATCTATAGGCATGTCTCTGATGTTTCGGGCATCCACAATTTGAATTGCAAAAAAGTACTGTTTACTCTCTTCATTTTCACGCATTCAAACACTTGAAAATAAATATAAAACAGCATGCATTATTTTACGCCAGTAGAGTCCACAATTAATTTCAGATTGTTGTATCCGAAATACACATGTGCTCATAAATGCCATGGTGATATCGTGATAAACCTGTGTATAAAGATGTCATTGTTAAACGAGAAACTTGTGATAATCAAGCAATTGTGTCACCGAGTTATGCAAAGTGTTCACTAGAGTATCTGTGAGCATAAATGCAATTGCGTTAACGATATATACCGGTGAGTAATTCAACAGAATAACCGAGATATAAAAGGGAGTAATGCAATAGTGGTACCGACATAAACCATATTGTTTCCGATATTTAACCGTGACTTATGAAATGGTTTTATCTAAATGTACTTGTGAGTAATGCAATACAACTTTACGAAAGTATATAAATGTGCCATTTTTGCGCATCAAAATGTCTAACCGACAATTTTATTACAAAAAGTAAGATTTACAACCGTTTACTATGTAACACGTTTATAAACTGTGGTTACTTATTTCATTTCCCTCTTCAGAATAATAATATACGATTATCAATGATTAAAACAGGTCCATGATAGCGGTATCTATACTAAGGCGACAATCGTACATTTCATCGAAACTCGTGAATATATTGCCCTTAACTAATACAGATAACGTATATTAGGCACATTTTAAGATTTATTTTAATACAAACAAACCTGGATATATGTTTTGTAAAAATTAAATTATTTACTACTGTCAGCCAGTCAAAATGGTAGAAGGTAATATATTTTGTTTACAATTCGTAACATGTGCATATAAACTATAAAATAACACAAGCAAATGCAAAGTATGTGTCGTTTAGTGGGACATATTCGGATAATGATTGTCAAACCATTTACAAATATTACTAAAGAAGTTTAATATTTGGATATAGCAAAAAATTATCGCATTTCGAATCCGGCTATGTATGAGAATATATATATAATTTGTATATAAGACAAAAGATAATACAATTTTTGAACTACGGTGCCATTTAATTGACTCGACAAATTGCTCAAACATACTAGTAAAGAAAAATAGAAATGTAGAAATATAATTTCGTAATAATGTGTATGAGCGAAATCCGCTAAGAAGTTAAAGAGCAGTTAAGTCCAGTTGGTTACAATATATTCTTTAGTGAATGAAAATCGACAAACTGCGATAATTCTACACAAACTGGTCGCAGCCAAAATTCCGTCCATTACGATCATCTTTATATTAAGGTCTTGAGCTGCCATTGGTTCAGCGAAATTTAAAGAGAACTTTTGGGGGATATGGAAAAAAGTAATAATTGTCAAAACATTGATCGGAGACTAAATTACTTACTTTACAATCAGTTGCAAGTTAAGGTAATTAGCTAAATCAGCAGTTGAAGAGGAGTTGATACACGGAATTTCGGGGACTATATGTTCTATAGTGGAAAAACACAGTTCCATTATTAAGCAAAAAAATGTTCGCAGCCGAAATTCCTTCCTTTACGAACCTCTGCCATCATACCAAACCAGTGATGAGCATCGGTTAAATATGTCTGTTGTACGTTTATGTGTCGTGTTTTGAGAAAACTGTGCATAATGCTTGTGTGTAATTGTCATCCCATATTAGCCTGTGCAGTCCACACAGGCTAATCAGTGACGACATTTTCCGCTTTTATGGAATGTTTCGTTTAAATGAAGTCTCTTCTTAGCAAAAATCCAATTTAGGCGGAAAGTGGCGTCCCTGATTAGCCTGTGCGGAATGCAGGCTTATCTGGGACGACACTTTACGCACAAGCATTATGCACAGTTTTCTCAGAACAAGACAGATATGTATGTGTATTTGAATTTCTCATGTTCACTCATGGCCTGAGGTCCTATATATTGGACCGACATTGCGTTATGGCTTATGTGTATGCGTGCGGCATTGCAGAGGTTCGTTTCGACGGCGTGTTCGAGATGACTGACGCACTCAAGGACCAGTACGAGCGGGACGGATTTCTGGTCGTCAAGTACGCACATCCTCGTCTCATAAAAAGAGGCATTTATTCAAAATTCCTTTAACATGATGAATTACAACTAGAATTGTAAATGGGTGAAATGAAACGCATTAATATGACATGTACATAATAACACTGTGAGCCAATACAATAACATCACCACATTACCGCACTAAGCAAATGACTTGATGGTCCGCCCAGACATTTCGCTGTATATTTGTATTTTATCATGTCTAAGGCATTTCGAGTATAAAGAATATCACCGCATTTTGATAAGTTGGTATCGTATAATTGATTATGCGAATCCATATATATATTCTTAAACATTGACACTCGTTCCTCAGTGTGCGAACAGAATCGCTCGCTGGGCTTTGTTAACATGCGGATACGGACAGCATACGAACGTCATGTAGCTAGATGAAGGGCTATTTGTGCGATATGATGCATTAATACACATAATTTTATATAGATACTACTATCTATAGATAGTAAGGTATCTAATGAAATTAATAGGGAACTTGTAATATATTGCGAAACAAATCGTAAGTTTGAATATAACAGATCAGCTTTAGATAATCCATAATTTTGAGAATTGGTAGACAAAATCAAACAGAAAGACAAAAGTAAGTACATTGATACTAATGCTAAAACAGTCTACCGTTTTGAAAGTTTGCTGATACACATAAGGACTCGTGAAAGCGCTGCCTTAATACAAGCTAGTTAAAGCCAATGTTAGTTTAAACATATTTATTTCTTTTGGCAATTTCAATATATCAAAATGCAATGCAACACGTGTTTAACTTATTCTCGTTGCTTGGCTATTATTAGAAACTTCTTCGACAAAGAAGAGATTGACAATCTGTGGAAAGTTTTCGAGGGTCCTGACGGTATTCTGAAGCATTCATACGAAGTAAGATTCTGAAAACAAGCATCGCCATCATTAAACTAATAATATTGCGTGATAATATGACTCTAGGTGCGGAAATATGCTCATTTACATTATAGAAGTATGATTGAATGTCTATTTTAATTACGAAACATTCAATCGGTGTGTACAAACAATAATAGTGAAAAAGTTTGATGGATGCGTTATTCAATGCTTACTGTTCATGCACAGTATTAAACTATTTATTTCCGCGTTGCATTTTTAAACATTATTCATATACATGTAGAATACTATATTACATTTGCAAATGCATGTAAAATGCCTAACAAATTCCAATATTTTTATTCCCGTTTTTCCCGTATATTCTATTCAGACAATTGAGCCCGGTGGCAAGAAGATTCTACGGGTCATGTACAAACACCCTGGTAACGACGTCAGCGGAGTCGTGTCGCGATCAGAGAAAATCGTCAACGCATGTGAAAAGGTACTTTCGCTGTGAGCTAGAAACAGTGTTTTGAACGTGACTACGCACATAGTTACT
>VMBQ01015169.1:0-12957 GCA_007657795.1 Dreissena rostriformis | reverse complement strand
CGATAATACGATGACGACAGTGCGACAATACGATGACGATAGTGCGATAATACGATGACGACAGTGCGACAATACGATGACGACAGTGCGACTAAACGATGGCGACAGTGCGATATTACAATGGCGACAATGCGACAATGCGAGAATGCGAGAATGCAAGAACGCGATAGTACGATGGGACAATGCGACAATACGATGACGACAGTGCAACAATACGATGGCGACAATGCGATAGTACGATGGCGACAATGCGATGATACAATGGCGACAGTACGATATGACCATCGCATTGTCGCCATCGTACTATCGCACTGTCGCCATCGTATTGTCGCACTGTCGCATTGTCGTCATCGTACTATCGCGTTGTCGCATTCTCGCCATCGTACTATCGCATTGTCGCCATCGTATTGTCGCTCTGTCGTCATTGTATTGTCGCATTGTCGCCATCGCGTTCTCGCATTCTCGCCCTCTGGATTTTATTGTGTACCCACGATGGCCCTAACGGTATTCCGTAATCTTCCTTTCACAGCGCCGTATGTGATGTTTGCTGGTATAGCACATACCGATAACGAATAACTATGGTTATCCATATATATATATACGCATTTATAGTTTGCTGTAGCAGTCAAACTATATAAAAGCAAACTAATATTAACAAGCATACTCGTTGAATAAGCATGTTAAGTTGTTTCAGAGAAGATGAATCTGGATTGTTCTGTAATAAATTTTATATCAGCACCATTTTTACGAAATCACTTCTTGGTTAGGTCGACACTTACGTTTGTTGCTAGTTCGCGTTGCAAGGTTACTGTGCAGCACAGAACAAATGTAATACATCTTATTAATTTAAGCATTATAAAAGCGAGCTGCATAGGAAAAGGAGCTTCTCAACATTCGGTTGTTTTGCAAACTACAAAACACAACTGTTTTGAAAAACGACCATTTCAATAAATTATTTATGACTGTAAGTGTAAAGATGTTCAACACTATTGTTATAAATAGATCCTTAATTAAACAAGACCCGCAGTAAAATCGCAGGAAACGTTTGCCTATTGCTGGAATGCGTATCGCTCTGTCAGGCTGTAGTTTGAGAAATTTTGAGTCGATATAAAATTATCTAATTTATTAGATAAAAACGGTATACTAAGTTTTAAATGTATTTGTAACACTAGTGCACATATTTTCTATTGAATAAAAATGCCTCGCACGCGAACAAAAATTCACCGGAGACAGTTAAAGTACACACACAACAGTGAAAAATATCTGCTTTTTTACAGGAAATTCAATCTTTCAATTAAATGTCAGGATATCCATGGCGCGCAGTTTAATTTCAAACCTGGCTGTAGTACATTTGACACTTATTGTCATTCAATCATTGTTCGAAAATCTTATACATACACATATTTTTTCGGTTTATTCGATTACTTAAAAGCATAATTATGATTTAACTGATAGTGTGCATCTCTGGTTTATGAGCGTTCAGTATCATATCGCTTGCAAATTATTGTCCGTATTTCGATCTCTATATCAGATTAAAAATGGTGTTAAACATATGTTATACGTAAAACTTATTAATCATGTCACCGATTGTTTTTAAATCTCACATTGGTTTATTTCAAGGAGAGATATGTTTGCCGATAAGGTTTAAATTATTTTAAAACGACATTGAGTTGCGCTGTCCAGCTCATTTAATGCGGGCATAACTTGTGATCAGTTATCAATTTATCTTCCATTATTCGCAATTACATTTACGAATAGTTAAATATTTCTCAAAATTGTTAACCCAAAAAATCGTCCAACTGTATTTTAAGAAATATAATTCGTAGACAAAGTTAAGAAGCGTGTGATAACCCTCCCTCCAAATCATGGTGATCAACAGTTTTGAAACGTTTTCAATAATCAGGTTTTAATTATGTTAGGTTATATCCAAAATATGTGAATGTTTACAATTTGCCATAATTTTCGCAATAGATTAAACTTTGTGTTTATTAAAAAATGACATATTTTTTTAATGAAAGTTTATTACTATTTTACAAGAAATTGAAACCCATTTTCTAACGATCCATTTTTTTATACTCTCAATGTCTCGCTGCATAGTTAGCGCAATAAATCTTTGTCAAATTAAATCTGCGTAAGTTACACCAAAACGCACTCCCAACATCGGCAAAATACAATTTAACTTCTAAAACATCCAAATAAGGCAAATTGGTTCGTTTGATCTTTAGAGATGCGGACAATTATTGACGAAAATTGTTAACAATTGTATATTACGCTTATCAGTGCTTCCTGCATGAGGTTAAAATTCAACCAACACACACAGACGAAGTTATGATTTATTAAACTTGAGAGTGCGCTATTTTATGTAACGTTGCGATTTTGAAGTGTCCAGTAAGTGCGTGTATTTTCAATTACGTTTGATGTATTACGAGGTAGTTTGTGTATGTTTCCAATGTTTGCTGACGCACATATATTATTCACCGTTTATTAAAGTCGGTGTGTACACGCACTGACAGTACCACATATTAAGTGGAGATTATGGTTTCTCTTGGATCTATATGTACAATAGTTTTATTTGTGTTGGTGTAATTTAAACCTCCTACTCTTGCCTTATTTCATGTGTATTAGAGCTTCCCCTGCATAGCACCGCAATATATTATAACCAGTGGTGTTATTTATGAAAAAGGAGTAGCATAAACTATTTTGACAATCATATAATTTGTAAATTAATATAGAAATATCTCTTTGCATTAACATCAAAAACTACAAAAGGGTAATCAGATCAAGTACATTCATTGTCGGTAAATCCAACATGTGTAGCAACATGTGAAAAACGATTTAACGAGCAGTTCCTGATATCAGATCTATGGTTATTCATTCTGCGGGATACATTCTGATTAGTTGTCCAATGTATTGTTTATATCATTTGTGTTCATGTTATAAGATTAATATAACATTACGTCACATCCCCGCGAAAATGGCCAATCTCAGTTTTTGCGCGAAAACGGGTTTTTACATTTTCGCAATGGTGAAAACGGCCCTCTTCTCCCGCGAAGTATTCCAAGGTCCTATCCAATCGGCTTACAAAGTTATACCAACGTGATCATTTGGCGAAGCTCGATTGGTTTGGCGAATACTTCCAAACTAAATTTAAACAAGTAAAAAAAATATGAGAAAATTGTCTAAATCAAGCTGTCAAAGCTTGAGTTAGACAATTTTCTCATATTTTTTTCACCTGTTAACATTCTGTTTGGAAATGTTCGCCAAACCAAAGCTTGAGTTAGAAAATTTTCTCATTGACTACATAAACAGTCAAACGTCACTTTAAACATTATGACACATGTAGGGAAATCTAAAAAGTCATAATGCACAGTTTTAGCTTCGTATTGTAATTAAAACAAAAAATATGAAGTTTTTTCCTTCTCCTGAAAACTTGTCAATATTGAGGTTGGCCATTTTCGCGGGGAGGTGACGATTACGTGAAGTGCAATAAACATCATAGTGTTAATCATAGGATAAACCAGTACCACTATTGAATTTTGAGCATATGCTAATATTATTGGAATGTGTTTATCTTAATCGGTAACATTTGCCAGATAAATGTATTTAAGTACTGTTATTTAGACACTGAACATCTTACAAGACTATATTCACAGGTCGCTTATAGGCCAAAATAGGCTTGACCGATTGTAAGGATTGCACACGTTCCTTGTCGCATAATCTAAACAAATTCCAGTATTTGTTTATTTATTGTTTAACCAGCATGGGGATGTATCAATTTCAGGGGGTTTAACAATTCAGTTGTCGTATTGTTTGTTTGATGTATAAATCGTGTTATATTATTTACTTGGATCCATTATTCAATATTTTATCTTAAACGCATACTTCTCTATTTATGGAATACAAACCGCTGATTATCGACGAACGTTCTTATGCTTCAAACGATATATTTACTCAAATTGTGAAGCAAGTGAATCAGAAAGTTATTCTCTCAAAAAAGGCTTCATCATATCTAACCATTGTCTAAAGCCTCAAAGATGGTAAATATGGGGTCGCCGTAAATACGTTGAGAGCTTATGCATGTCGTTTTTCAGAAACAAATACCAGGTCGAAATCTACATTTAACCCACGAATTCTGTACATAGCGAAAAAGATCAAATTCAGTCGCGGACCATAAATAATAATGCCTGATTTCATATACTGCGATGTTGGTGCGCTGTTGATCGAGCTCAAAAATAGCGAGTGTTAACAATTTTGATTAAAATGTATTTTCATTTTGATTTTAGTACTCAGAGCACTGCGCAAATATATGAGTACGACGAAGTTCAAATAAAACCATAGACTATGGTTGTTTTACGCGACGAAGTTCAAATAAAACCATAGACTATGGTTGTTTTACGAGCGATAACTTCATTGTGTACAACGCAAGGGTGAATAGCGGGAACGATTGCACGTTTGTACAGGTATTGATATTAACTTTTTAAATAAACTTAATTTAACTATTCCAGTTAGACTAGAAGCCTAAAATTTCACTTGTTCAGACTAAAAAAGTTACTTGTCCTGAACTTAAAATGTAACTTAATGTACTAAAAACGTTTTCAGAAAGTGTACAACATACGTACAGTAGCATTGAACGACTTGACGAGTTTATCCGTTTGTTGTCCCTAAATCTTTAAGTATATTTAGCATAAAACAATGATCCAAAATTACTGTCTTTCGTGCACTTGCAATGTTAAGATCACAATTATGTAACAGTTGCTATAAGAGCATTAATAGTTTACCAAAAGTAAAAATTTCTTAAGAAACAAAATTGACTAGAACTTCGGAATAATTTACAAATGTAAAAAATGTCAGCGTGTTTGCACTATATAAAGTTGGTTAATGAAAACGGTAACATTCCCAATTCTATTAATTGATATTTTTTCCCAAATTTAGTGTTAAAAATTCTCAAATTAGAAAAGGGAATACATCAAGAAAAATGAACACCATGGAAGGCACCTTAAATGACATGCATGCGTCATGTTGAGTGGTCAAATTTATGACAAAGAGGAAATAAAATCACGTCCTATGAAAGTATTCATATGATGGAAATTGTTCTAATGCACTCCTTACTGCATCAAGAACAGCACAGTTGTGTACTGCATCCCATTGATTCCGACTTCCATGGGTCGGAGCTTCAGTTCTATTGACCTCTTGAGGGAAGTTAAAGAGACAAAGTTACAATACTCAATATTGTCACATATTGTAGTGATCATCATGTCCATTATTTTATGGATTAATTGCCTAACACTATGTAGGAATGAATCAGGTCAAGTGATTCTGTTTTCACTCATATAGAAAACGAATGAAGACTGTTCAGGTGCAAATTTGTCAAAAACTAAATGTTGGGCATCGTGTTCTTCAGCAAAGTTTGTTCACTTTTTTCAAATTAGTAATTGTCGAGAAATGACATCAATGTTTCTAGTTATGCTGCAATAATATGAAAGGCAACACATAAACAATCAGTGTTCCTCATAGCAATATCCAAAATTTAAACGCTAGAGGTGGCCTGGTAACATAGATTTAACAAGACATAAAATGCTCTTTTTAATTTTAATGTTTCACAAAACAGAAAATCAAAAATCAAAATAGAATGTAATTAAGTTTTTTTGTACATGCTGTATCATATTTTCTTAATATTGAGTGCGTCATACCAGAACAAATCAACATGCGCTGCTGAAAGAACACAATCGTCACAATGTCTTACTTTGTTTTCAAGATTCAAGATTCAAGATTCGTTTGACAAAAGTACATCAAATACAAGATAGGAGAGGAATAATGTCAATGACATATGTTGTTAAGGAGATCTCAACAGGGAGATCTTATAAAACTAAACGTACTTATCACGCTTATATTTCCAATAAACCAAAGGCACTCATATACGATTCTAATGACCTTTTATAGCGGACATCTGCGATCATGTTTCAATTATATTGTGAATACTGTCTTCTTTGATATCTCTTTAGCTTAACTGAAAGCATTATTTGTTTTCTTGTTACAAAAGTAAGTGTCATTCGCATAATGCCCGCTTTTTCAACTTTCTCATCAAGAATAATTCAAGAATAATTGGTTGATACGTTATTTCTAGACGTCAACCTCCGTTATAGTTTTCCTCCGTTACCTTGAGTATTAATAAAACTGATGATATAGTTCAGATGTGTCATGTAGTCATGGATAAGTAGGGAACTACGTGAACATTATAGTTGAGCCACGCTCTCGGAAAACCGTCCTTTATGCAAGTGCGTAAAGTGTCGTCTCTGATTAGCCTAACCACCATTATATACACTGTCATGTATATTCATATTTATTTATTTATATATGATAAAGTATACTAAATGTATACATCTTTTTATGTGTATTGAAGGAGTGTTTTATGGCTTTTAGTGTATATTCATGTAACCTTATACTACATGTATATAAATTATTTTAACAAATGAAATGGTAAGGATATTCAATGTTTCACTGCGATTCTATACTTGTTTAAAAGAGCTGCGAACGCACACAGAACACTAAGATACCACTGTGATTTACTAGACGACAATTTGGATCTGGAAAGNTGAATTAAATAATATAATTGAAAATAATATTAAAGGAATACTGCTACGAGCTAAGGCACAGTGGGTTGAAGGTTCCGAAAAGAACACCAAATATTTTGCGAATCTGGAAAAAAAGCGAGCAGAGGCTAAAACTATAAAACAACTTAAAATAAATAATAATAATACCATAATACGAGATCAAAAAGAAATACTTAATCAAACGGCAAACTTTTATAAAAATCTCTATAAAAAAGACCCCAATATAGACATAAACAATTATGAACGCTTCTATACTAACATTTGCAATAAAATAAGTCCAGAACAAACGCAAAATGAACAAAAATATCTATCAGAGCATGAATGCGCTAAAGCATTGCTAGACATGAAAAACAATAAAAGTCCAGGATCAGATGGTATCTCTGCAGAATTTTATAAAATATTTTGGACAGATATCAAGCAGTATGTTGTAAGCTCCCTTAACTATTCTTTAGACTCCAATAACCTAACAGACTTGCAAAAACAAAGCATTATTACTTTACTACCCAAGACCGGAAAAGACACCCTTTTAATCGATAACTGGAGGCCTGTTTCACTTTTAAATGTTGACTACAAAATAGCTACAAAATCCATTGCCAATCGTATAAAACCTTTCTTAAATCATATAATCAGTACAAATCAAACCGGTTTTATCAAAGGAAGATACATTGGCGAAAATGTTAGACTTTTACAAGAAATTATCGAACAATTGGATGAAACTAACGAAGCCGGTCTCATATTTTTTTCTGATTTTAATAAAGCCTTCGACAGTCTTGACCATGAATTTATGTTTAAATGCCTCCGCCATTTCGGTTTTAATGAACACACTTTACAGTGGGTTATGTTATTCTACAAAGATGCATTATCTTGTGTTACAAATAATGGTCATTTTTCTGATTTTTTTTGTATAAAAAAAGGGGTCAGACAAGGATGTCCTTTATCGCCTTACCTGTTTATTATATGCATTGAGCTGATGTCGATAGACATAGAGCTTAACACACAAATAAAAGGAATACAAATTAATAATATAGAACTAAAACAATCACTTTTTGCTGATGACGCTTCTTTCATACTTGACGGTTCGCGTATATCGTTTGAAACATTAATTAAAATCATAGACGAGTTTGCAGCTATATCCGGACTAACTTTAAACAGGCATAAATGTAAAATCCTTAAAATAGGTGCACTTAAAAATAGCCCAATTGAGTTTTGTAAACATAAACAATTCATCTGGAACTCTAACCATGCCTCAACTTTAGGGATAGAATTTAGCAACGAACCAGAAGAAATAATGTTATTAAATATTCCTAGGAAAATTCATGCTTTTGAAACTTGTTTAAATAAATGGAAACGTTGGAAACTATCGTTAATTGGAAAAATTACAGTTTTGAAAATATTTGCAATACCCATGCTTGTATATCCACTAACAGTTTTACCAAATCCATCTCAAGACATCATTTCAAAAATAAAATCGCTATGCTTCAAATTTCTGTGGGACGAAAAACCAGACAAAATTGCCAGAAAGCGAATCATACAAGACTACGCCGATGGTGGTTTAAAAATGTTAGATATTGACCTATTCTTAAAATCCCTCAAAGCCAGCTGGGTAAAAAGATTTATATTTCAACCAGACTCAAAACTGATTAGAATATATACCAATATGCTAAGTAATTATGGCGGAATGTTGATTCTAAAATCAAATTATCTTGAAAAAGAAGTTAAAGACCTAAACATAAAATCAGAGTTCTTAAGAAACATTCTGTGTGGATGGCTCAGTGTCTCCTTGGAAAAAGATGAAATACCAATTCAGAAACAAATTATATGGAATAACTCATTTATTAAAAACGAAAACAAAACTTTCTTCATTAAAACATGGTTTGAAAGAGGTATTCAATATATTGAACATATATACGATTTTAGGAAAAGAGAATTTTACAGCTTTCAAGATATTATAAATCTTTATGAAATAGACAAAGCAGACTTTATAAAATACCATAAAATTATCAAAAGCATACCCGTTGAATGGAAAAATAAACTAAAAGAGAACGATATAATTTATACCACACCGCAATACATGCTTAACAAAATAACAGATCATACAAAAGCCTGCAAACTAGTTTATAAATCACTTATACTAAAACACAAACCTGAAGAGTTCAAACAATTTGATAAATGGAAAGACACGTTTAACAATCAAGACATTAACCAAGGAACCATCTTCAGCCAACCAATCAAATTAACTATTGACACCAAACTTAGAAACTTCCAATATAAATACCTAATGTACATTTTACCAAACAATACTTACCTCCATAAATGCAATCTTGTTCCGTCAACATTTTGTGATTTTTGTTATATGCACTCAGAAACCAATACTCACGTATTCTGGGATTGTCATTTCATTCAAAAGTTTTGGATGGATATCAAAAACTTTATTAACAACAAGTTAGGAAGGTTGGAAAACATCGAACTGAATTTCGCAATTATATCATTCTGTAATTTGACCATATCTGATTCCATCAATGCACACATTATAAACTCTGTAGTACTATTGGCTAAATATTTTATCTTTAAATGCAAACAGGAAAAAACAACACCACAAATAGATGCTTTTGTGTCATATTTAAATAAGAGAATTAAACTCGAGGAACTAATCGCGACTACACAAAATAAATTACATATATTTTATACTCGCTGGGCGCCTTTTATGCCCAATTAGTACACCTACCCTTAACAAAAAAACTTTAAATATACCTTGTAACATAGGTATACCTACCTTAAAGCAACATACATTTTTCCCTTTTTTAATTTTTTTTAATGTCTTTTTTTTAACCATATCTTTATGACTTGTGTAATGATACTTCATATTAGTTAACCTTTAAAACATGTTTGAAATTGACACTGTTTTAAACATATTTTATTCACATCAACCATAGTCCTTTTAGATTATATGTACCACAACTAATATCAAAACCATATTAAACAGATATACTCTTTTGTGTACTTTGAAAATAGTATGTTATATGCCAAATATATCATGTTTACGATGGAAATAAAAAAATGGAATTACAAAAGTAACGCCAAGAATGTAGTGTGGATGAATAAACGTCGCCGAGGCATCGTTGATAAAAACGAAGTGAAGACGCTTAAAACGTGGTGGGAACGTCGCGTTCACGCGAAGAAAAAAAATAGCGAGAACCCGGCCCGCGATGGTTTGCGGTATTTGGATTTATTTCAGCGAAAACAACATTGGCGCCGCTCTTACAACGGCTATCGGCGTTTTCCAACAGCGGACATTTTAGTCTTACAATGGCAATGAAAACTGAAATGGACGTATGTATGTTACTGATTTTCACGGACTATGTTACATCAGGAAGCTTATGCATCAATTATATTTTCAAGAAACACACGACCGCAGTACTTATGTTCAGCCTGAATGTTAACTTCAATCCGCATATGTGGTAACAATATTGTCTTATAAGGTCGCTTCTGTCGTTTTGGAAATTAATAATATTGCACGCATTCGTGACATAGGATTCCTAGAATACATTCCGGCAGGTAATCATAGTTGGTATATGTTTAGACTGTCAAATCTGCGGTTCTTAAGTTCACTCAACACATTTACATATATAATGCCAAGACTGGTCATGAATTCACATAAGGGAGTTTCCAATTACTTGTAGAAGAATATGCTATTTCTTGCATTGGTGCTAAATTCGGCTATACTTGTCTAGAAACGTGTGAGTAGGTAACATTTCAGAAATATTAATAAATATGACGAGTCATACATCTCCCTAACTTAACACTTACCTCAGTTCAAAAGACGCAAACGAAATTCCACAAACAATCGTGTGTTTAAAAGGTAGTTTTTGTTATTTTATTTATCACCAAAAAGCATCCATATGCGCATTCTACTTACCGTCTGCATCATACAGAGTACAATTCATTTCAAATGTGTGTTAGTTTTTGTTAACATTTAGTATTTAAATGTTAAAAACGAAACATACTGTTTTAACTCGCCGACGTATGTACAAAACGAAACAATAGACCAAAGATGTAGTTCCCCCAGGAAAGTGTTCAGAATACACCTGTGAAATTATATTGGCTTGCTCGAACATTCAAAAATATAAAACATACTCGTGTGATTACCATTCCGCTGAGAGTATATAGACCGTCTGTTTCAATCTCCGTACAGATATATTTGCTAGCATAACACGCTCTCATAATATGTGTTAGCCCTGTTTTAATCGGTTAATGATTCGTTAGATATTTGTAATAATCTGGACTATTGAGGAAGTGTCTTTGAAATTAGACTCTGCTCTCATATGGTGAACAATAAAATAATAGAAAGCTTAATGTACTACAATTCAGAATTTTCTCTGTATAATACAGTAATATGTTCAGAACACTATGAATATAATTTCGGCAACGATATTATAACCTTATGATAACAATTTTTGAAAATTGATTAAAAAGAACTACTAATTTGATCACGTGTTCGTGTGATTAGCATTCTGCTGAGTTTATATAGAACATAACAAAACATAACAGACAGTTTATTAAGACTTATACGAAAATACATCGTCTTAATACACAAAATATAGTACAAAATATTGTCACGTGTCTATATATTACAACGTATGGGCTATAACAAAATGAAATATGACCATTTGATACAAAGTGTATTTAACAAAGGAGTACGACTTTATATCACCGTTGTAAAATATATATATCGTTTCTCTGGCAGTTTACTTTAGTATTCGTTGACAATATTATTTGTGATAGAATATCTTACGGCTAGAGTTTCCTTCATATATTTACACAAATTTACAATTTTAGTTTTACAAGTTGAGTTCAATAAAGTATGGAACTAAACAACTGATGGGTTCACATAGTAAACAGTTTTTATATATTTTTGCCTTATTTGACGGAAACATGTACATTTAGATATAAAGTAAAATTCGTCTTCTATGGCCCTTTGATCACAACATTGACAGTATCGTTCATTACGAGGAATATGATTGCGTGTGAATCTTCTAGTTTGAATTCTCAAAGAGTGGGCAGAAGCCCTTAGTTTAACAAGGTATTTACTCAAACTTTTTGGCAGTAAATCTAACTACGTTTCGTATTCAAGAGTTGTTTTGAATATCCTATACATATCTAAAACAGAACTATTATTCATATTGCGAAACCATTCTTGTTTAAATGAATCTATAATTCAACATTTTAATTCACATATAAACGACTTTGTATAAATCATATTTTCATTTTTTAATATTTATGAAAATCCATAATCATTAAACAACTTTTTGACATTCGATACACAATTTTTATACCCTTCATCGCAAGCATTTATCTCTTGGTTAAACATAGCTTGTATGATAATATTTCCACTTTCCACTTTTAACAACTTTAAGCCAATGTTTTACAATACGGACATATCTATTTACATATAGTGGGTGCCTACCTAATTCACCATACACCGTTGCATTACATGTGTTGCTTTTAACATTAAACAACCTTTTGCAATATTTTAAGTGAATGCGTTCACTATCTTTTAAATTATTAAAACCCCATATCTCTGAGGCATAATTTAAAAGGCATCAAACAATTGACACAATATTCTAGGTTTAAGATCATACTGCATGTTTGCATTTATAAAGCAAAGTATTCATAGCCTTAATAGCTTTTCCTATTAACTGCTCCTGGTTTAATATAAAACTACCAGTATGATTAATAACAGTGCCCAGTTAGTTAAAGTTATTGGTACAACTGACATAAGAATATATATGGCATCAACTGTTGAACATCCTTTTCTAAATCCGAATTTTACTTCCGATCATTTAGCATTGTTTTCGCAAAATGATTCAATGCGCTTGTTTAGAATAGTTGTTAATAGCTTAGAACAACAACTAAAAATGGTTATTCCTCTATAATTATTAACATCATCCTCAGAGCCTTTTTTATGACCGTCTGTTTAAATCAGAGTCTAAGTTCAAAAAAACTTCCTCAATAGTTCAGATTTTTACCAATATGTTATGAATCTACACACATATTAACGAGCGAAAAGAAAAGAAATTACTTGTAAGTAGGTATCAAATAAAAAAGATATAATAACTCGAAAAGAAAAACGGATTGTTCTTTAAACGAAACATGAAACAGTAAAACGTGATATGGTTAAAACACAAAGAAATATATGCTTATTTTGAATAACTGCATAAAACAATACCCGTATAACATTTTAACCTGCCTATGTTCAATTCGGAACACTTTACACTAAAATGGAATAACTGTACGGAGTACCCAAAATTAAGCTGACTGGATAATCTGTTCCAAAATGCTGCCATTA
>VMBQ01015168.1:0-12942 GCA_007657795.1 Dreissena rostriformis | reverse complement strand
TATTCGACGTCTATTCAACGTCGGGTGTTTGCTGGGTATATATTTCGCCCTAATATGTTCAAGTTTATCGAACTCCTTAAAAGTTCAAATAAAATAGTGTCAAGAAAACTAGCCATGTTTTGTCTAAAATGCTTTAAAATGCGAGAATGTCTTATATATGTAGTACAAATTATAGATCTTTCACAAAGATAATAAGCTTACAATAATGTTATAGTTGTTGCAATTATTACATTATGTTGTCACTATGTATTAACCTCATCCATGTGACATTCTCACTTAAACATGTTGTATGTCATTCCTTTTTTAATTTGATCTCTCCTCAGTCCTTCCCAAAATTATAATGTATTGCCGGCCCGGAGGTTTTATAATCATGCAGCCTTTGCCGGCCCGAACTGATCATTTCCGGCCAAAAAAATAAAATGTACAAGAAAGACAAAAATGAGATTTTTTAAAAATGTATTCATATTATTATAATAATTATAACAAATATCCAATGTACACATGTATATCAATAAAATTATCATTATTTTTGATTCACTACGTAATACAATTTAGTCATCATGCATTTATTCATGCTGAATGTCCAAGAGTTTGATCCGCTGTTTTGCTTTTAACTTCTGTGTTGATGTTGACAGTTCGCGGGAAGGTCGCAATGACCTTTGTTTATGCCCTGCATTCTAACAAATTAATCAGATAAAACGACAACCAAAACGCACGTGGTTGTCAATTTTAATCGTTGGGGTTGCGTATTCAGATCTCTATCCTGCGAAGCTTTCTGTTTTTTTTTTCCTTAATCATTATTGCAATTTGAAACTTCCCTGTGGTTGTATTTATTGTATTATTATTAAATTTAAACATAGCTTCCATGAATGGGTGTTTACTACATTGCTATCAAGTTAGAACATCAAATAAACCAGTTCGTGCGATACTGAGCAATGCAAAGCTGCATTCCTTGTTTTCAGCAATACAACTCAGATCAATTACATCATATAATACATTTGAAAAAGAAAAGTTAAGAAAAAATAATTTTGTTTTGAAACTCTTTGTAACTTAATCATTGGAAAGGTAAACTATATAAATTGCAACACACTTCGGCAGTCAACATATACAAATCTTTGCTGAAAACTTAATTCCAGCGCCATTCATCAAATGGCAGATATATCGTTTCTATAAACACCATCACAAGTATTGTGTTCTCATATTCTCGTAAGTGTTTTTAACGCTGGACCTAGAATGCATATCGAGTCTAATTACGCTCGAGCTCATGCTTAACACCATTGTCAACGCCAGGTCGGATAAAACATTTTCAAAATCAAAAACTCATTTTGGGATACACATTGTTCCGTTGCTTGATATTTAAGCGTCCTTTTAATAAATGTTGGGGTCCCATTTCTGTGTTTCTTTTTTGCATTCGTAGTAACATTTTGTTTGCTTTTTATCAATTTTGATAAAATACATGTGTTATTAGATAAGGTTGATTAGCCAGGAGAGGTGGTCTTGCGCAAATGGTGTATTACACAGGTTATTTCTGGTCAATAACTTAAGTTTTCATTTACCAATATTGATTTTGGACATAGCAGGCTTGCACAGATACCTAGCTTAGGATTGTATTTTGGACTAGTCGGGTCAAGTTATGTCTGTGTAACTGAAAGTAGACATAGGTTTGCACTCAATAACTTGAGTTTAGATGAAAGTATTGCACTTAAAAGGTGTACGTAGGTAGTTTAATTAAACGCGTAGCATAAGCTTGCTTTCGGACCAAGTCATGTAAGGGTCAATGTCGTTGTTACTTAAATTGGAAAAAGGTGATGTCCGGTCAATTACTTTAGTTTGCATTGACCAATTATTATTTATTAAGTACTTGGATTTTACTTATGGGTAGTTCGGTCAAGATACTTTATATATATATGTGTGTCATCGCGACCGTTGCGAAGCCGAATTCCAATTTTGCAGAGTTAAGTCGACCTCGACCATTAGGGCGAAGGTGACTTAATTCTCGTAATTAATTATTCATTACCTGTTGACTATTCCGCTTTAAAAATTGGTATATATATAACAAGTATACTAATACATTTGAAGACGTTTTAAAATAGAACATGCATTTTTCGTGATTTTTCTTAAAACAAATATGTATATGGTTATGAAATCCGGCCTTTGGGCGCATCTTAAAATATGTCGATTTTATTCTTCTAAACCAATAATATATGTTTTCGGTTGGACCCTGTAAAGAACAATTGTCGAACGCTGCAGATGTTTGTGCATTTTACATTACGTTGTTTTTTTGTTTTAGATATAAGAAATACATTTCAAAATTATCCAAAACACTAAGTTTTTTTTCTAACCCAGAAACTGCTACGCAGTTAATAGTAATAACAGACTTAAGAAGCTCAGCACCTTAATGCTGATTTTGATCTTGCTGCGCTTACCATTTTTAACGGTATAGTAATTTAATTCAAATTCAAATATTAAAATTGTATTACAACTTCAAAAGTATATAACAACAATTATAGTATGATTCAAACTAATTCTTTGGTCGTTTAAGTTGTGTTGTTGTTCATATTACAGATTGATTTTGCGAAAAAGTTCATTTTTTTACCATTTACAACGAAAATTGGTCTTATAATTGTCAGTAGTTGTTTACAAATATACAAAAGTAAGAGCATACTCGTTTTTGGGGCGCTTGCCTTCTGCAATTCGCCCCATAGGCAACATAATATACGTATACCGAAGAATAAAGTCCGTTACTGCAATTAACCACTTTACATCCAGATTCTGCATTCGCGAACAAAATAGCTCCGATCGCATGGTATAAGTATTAATGCGCACAAACATTATAACATGACCAATTGAACAATAAACATTTCCCCTTCTAACCCGAGTTCCACGCAGTCCTCATTGAAGGTGTATACAGCGATGAAATATCGGTTCAATACTGAACTATCTACACTTAACCGATACAGCGCATTTATGTTCTTCCGTTTCAAGAAATCAACTGCGTTCGCGATATGGGCGACAAAATTTAATTACCACGCGCAACATGTTACTGTCAACGTAAACATCTCAATGTTTTCTGCGCTACACAATTTTATATGACAATTCGCCCGTGCTTTTCATGCCAGTTTTGAACTTTATCCTTACACACGAAATACATGTTGTGGTTGTCACTTTCACAGAAGCTAAACTACTCTTGTGTTATTCAGTCCTACATCAAATCAATTAGTGTTTTCATTTTGCAGAGAAAAAATAGAGTTAATTCATAAAATCCCATGATACATGTTCATAGTGTTTTTACCACCACAAATTTGAGCAAAATCACCCCCACTTTCAGTACTTTGATTTTTGTATTACCATTTTTTTCAGCAAAATTTAAAACATGTCTTTATCTGTTCTTCGAAAATGTTTCTCGTCGATAACACGTTTGAAAATTAAGAATAAAATGTCTGAATGAGGGAAGTTTATAAATATGTTAAACGTCATTCTGAGAACCTCCTTTTAGCTAATTCAGATTTAATTATGAACTAGATTGTTGACAATGTTATTTGCCCAACATCTGTGTTTACACATGTGATTATAAGAGAAAGCATTTTTTTAAGAAAAGGATTTATTTGTATGCAAAGTTATTTCATAGGGTTAATATATAATAAAATATATAAAATGAATCACAATTTTCGGAATTGTGTTAACGTTCATGATGAGTAAATACAGGTTCTTTTAAACATTACATTTGTATCATAAATAAACGCTGAAGCAAATAGAGTTTTACCCTTATATAACGAACACATATTGAGAAAACGCGGTAGGCAAAAGTTATGCACTCCCAGGAATATGTTTTTAAAGCGCTTTGTCTAAAATTCCCCGTAATGCTGGAAATAAACACACATACAAGCCCTTAATATAATAAAATGACAACACAATTATGATACTTTTTCCTGCATTAAGTCCGAATGAATAAAACTAAACATAACACTTCACGAAAATGCAACCGTATTCTGGAAATGTATATAAAAATAAATAATAATAAAGCTATGACTGAGTATGAATAATCATGAACTAGATTGTTGACAATGCCAACATCTGTGTTTACACATGTGTTTTAAGAGAAAACATATGTTAAAGAAAAGGATATATGTTTATGCAAAGCTATTTCAGTATTTATATGACGAAATATAAAAATCAATGGAATATTTCAACTAAGCATATTGGATTTTAATTTCACAACTGTTTTAATAGTGATGTGCTATTTCAGGTGTGAACGTTATATTGCCAAAATATTTTTGTTAAAGATTGATTTCTTTATATAAATTGAATTTAGATTATGCCGAAGACAAAAAATGAAGGCTTTTAGATACGTCGACTTAATGCTGTTTTAAGCGCATACCTAAATTAAAGGCTTTTTTTCGTTGGACAAATAATTGTATTCTATGCTAAAATCCATCATCGTTCATAGTTATACATTTACGAAAACGGTAACAAAAAACGTAAGATATCACAATATTTTGGAATACTGTTGACATACGTGTTCAGAAATTAGTTTGAAACTTGGACCAGACCGGAGTAAATGGTACACACATGTAAACACATATTATGCCTCCCTGGAAATGTTTTCAGACAAGCAATGCGTACTACCTTTTAGCTAGTCTTTGTTAGAGAAGCGAAAAATTACCTGTAAACAGAAAGCTGCAATATAAAAATGGATTAAAACTGCGGTCAGCGCTTTGTTAAGAGAATAATCATGCTTTTTCGCTCACCTGAGCACAAAGTGCTCAAGGTAAGCTTTTAGGATTGTCTGATGTCCGTCGTCCGTCCGTCGTCAATATTGGCTTTAAACAGCATGTCCTCTGAAGCTACTGACTGGATTTTGATCAAACTTCACAGGAATGATCAGTGGATGATCATCTACAAAAGTTATAAAAATCGTTCCGCTCCGCTAAATAAGTAGGTCCCATGAGCTCAAAAAATGATTTATTTGTATTGAAAGGCTGCATTTCATAATAAATACTAGTTACAGGATCATTGAAAAATAATAAGTTCTGTCCAATCCTTTTGAAAACGTTTTATTTAGTTTTTGTCTGTTTTGAGGGTTTTATTCAAATCAAAACTTTTTTACATCCAAAACGATACAACTACATATACATATAGGTGCAGACAATATTTAAAGTGGTAACATAAAAAAAGTAGTTCAAAACTTGGTTAAAAAGTAGGTAACACATTTGAACATTCAAAATTTACTACAAGCAATAATCAAAATCTACCAAAAACTAAGCAAAATAAGGAACATGTATAAGCAGAAAACGTCTTTTGCAAATTATTAGGTGAAAAAGTAGTTCGCCAGAGCAACTGACTACCTTCTTCAACTGCCCTGCATAGTGTACAACCCTTACCTTTGACCTAACTTAAAGGAACAATCGTGTTTTGAGATACTTATTATCTGAAAATTAATGGGAACGCAAATCAGATCCCGACAATATTAATGTCTACATGACAATGTTTTTACTTCCCGCAGGCGCTCAGAAAGCGGAAAAACCAACAGAGCGCAAGTTCCAAATAAAATCTATTAGCACAAGCCAAGTAGACATGGTCCCTAAAATTTGTACTGGGCTCAAAGATGTTCAGCGGAAACTCCTGTATCCACTATACAAAAGATAGAAGGAACAAATTTATGCCAATTGGTTATGAATGTTAGTTTATAACACAGAATATGTATATAAGATGAAACGTGTGCTTATTATAAAGTTAGGTAAAAACTATGCTTTCAAAGTTTCTTGGTAACTGTTTTGATAGATGTGTGTGTGTGTTGTTATTATGGTGAAAACTGTGTTTTTTTATATTAAAAGCACATGTTCATGTGCAGATAAGGTGTACGAAACTGCTTTTACAATCGTCTTCTTCATAACGGAAAACCCTAGTAAATGCATTGATTGTTAATGTACACATGTACTCGCTTACAGCGCGAACGGCCCTCCCAATCTGCACATAACCTGAATGCGTGTGAAATGAAGTTTTAGGGCGATGTCTTTATAGTTAAAGAACGCAGTCAATTCCTTATTTTAGAGACGAAGTGTACAAACGGACCTACCCATAACATTCATCTATTACAACTCTAAAAATAATATTTTGTTATGTAAATATAGTATAGACATTTGGTTAAAGTAACCAACGTATCAATGATAAATTTATTATAATAATTTTGATCAAACATCTTTGACGAAAGCTTGAAAATGCAATATTTTGATCATGATGCACCATTGATTTTCACGGCCGTTTGACAGCTGTTATGATATCTTCATTAATCAACTTAAGCGTCTAACGAACTGGAATCTGTTCTTTATTCGACAATTTTTCGACACACATGGATTCATTGCGATTGTGGTGAGAATAACGTTTAACTTATCAGGCGCGTAGCTGTCAGTACGCATTGTACGCAGCTGCCTACACATTGTCCGAAAAATTGAAAAAAGAGAAGTTCAAATTTACAATTAAAACCTGACCCCTTAATAGGGATACGGCGTGTATTTCTTGCGTCCAAGACTCCGCCCACTATTTACAGCATTCAACATCCAAAATAACAAAATTTGTTAAATACCATTTATGTGGTTCCGCTTATTTTTACTGGTAGTAAACTGGTATTTAATCGTACAGTACTGTAATATCGTTCAGCCATATCCCATTGAAAATGTGTGTGTGCCGCGATTATTCAAATTGGCTGGCATGCAATCTTTAAATCCTCCATTTCCCAATATTTTGCTTAAATTCCCACCGATCAACGACGAGATACGATTCAAAATGGATGACTGTCACATTAAGAATTTTGCAAAAACTGATGCACTACCAAAAAACACGGCAGTGTTATTTGTGCCATGTCAACAAGCGTTGCAATGAGAATCAAACAAAATGGTTTGTTCATTGTAATATAGGCTAAATAAGTGAAAGCACAAAGCAAATGGAGTCAATACTATAACATCATTACCCTGTCACTATACAATCGCCGTGTATTCAATGGTGGCAGCCATGGTGAAATTGATACTAAGATAATAAGTTGAAGCAAAAGTTGTGTTAACATGCGCTGTTCTAAACTGCATTATGTGTAAACATTCTGGAATCAAACACAAGGCCCTGTCATGGTAAAAGACCTTTGTACAAATTCAATCCTCTTTCTACAACTCTAAAACGTTAGTAAATCTGCCAAAATAAATACAAATAAATAAAACAATGAAAACAAAGACAGTGAATGCGTTCTTGACACCTTTGCAGCACGCAAGACAGCAAAATAGCCCTGGTGTTTGAGTAGATTACCTGTTTTTATTGCTTTGAACTATATGTTACGTGGTTGCTTTTGGGCATAGAGTTACTTGTGGGTTGTTAAGGGTTTATGCTTTGATTTTTGCGAGTATATCGTAATTATAGTTGACTCGCAAAAATCTTGACACGGGTTGAATATATAATATTGTAGAAAAATAAATACAGTACTAGCCGTGGATATGTCACTTTAAACTGTTGATTGACCTTGTCCTTGTCTTTCACTGGTTCTAGACAAAAACCTTACCAAGATTGAGATAAACAAGACCTGTCTCCAGAGAAAGGCATATGCCCTTGATGGTGTTATGAAATTTGAGATGGGACCCTGGGTCATATGCGCAACCCTATGTCTTTCTGTGCTTCACATTTGTTCAAAGTTATTTCAAATTCCATTGATGAATGACAAACATATGGATCGGACACATCTATTAATGCAAAATCCTGTCAAGCCTATGTGTGGCCTTGACTTTTGAGCTAGGGACCTGGGTCTAGCTTTGTCTTACTGTGCTAAACATTGTGCCAAGTTGTTTTATTAATCAACCCATTAATGACAATGACCGGACGAGCACAATCTTAAAATCTGACCTTAAACGGCTAACTGAGACCTGGACTTTTGAGATAAGAACCTGGAGCTAGGCCTCGACACCTCCCCTTACCGTGCAACGTATTTGTGCTCAGATTTGTAGCCAATCCTTAAATAACGAAGATATTGACCGTGCACACATACTTACAGACCTATAGACTGACAAACGCTTCGTCAATAATATGCCTCCCATTGGGGGCCTAAAAGCCAAAAGGATAACTCACCACTGTATCCAAGTCCGGCTTTAGCGGGGTGGGGGCGGCGGAGGGGGGATGTCGTGGGCACATGACATCAGCTAAATGTTTCCAGCTTCACCCTTATAAGTCAATATACATATGTTTTTTTACCAATCTGCGGACACCATAAATGCGTGATACTCTCATATGCAGTGAGGAAACGTGGGATACGTTTCCATGGCTGCCCTTGAACAGATGATTATCGCACATGTGTTTTACAGGTTCCTGAAATAATCCAACATTAACGACTACATGTACTTCCAGTCCACTGAAAGGTCACACAAATTAAAAAAAATGAAATCACCGTACTTCGTCACCATGTTTTTGTCTAGCTTTTATTTCTAAATCACAACAGACGCAACGTTAAGAGGATATTTGCAGTATTCAGTTGTTTTGAGTCACTTAAACTGATGAATACAATACTTGTTTTCTGATGATAAACTGGGTTGGGATAACCAAAACATCTGCTGCTATTGAATGACTCGCAATTTATGAGTTGCAAAATTAAAACATACAAAAATAAATATAGATCAATTGAAAATTAGATGAAAGCGTGTCCGGTGAAGAAACTAACGAATTATTCAATAAATGATTTGGGGAACAAATATTAATAAGCAGAGGAATAGATGATGAAGTTAGTGAAACTTCGTCTACATGAGGATGTCTGGATCCTGGCCTGGGTGAGTAAATGAACAAATGGATGCGTGAATTAATTAATGAATAAATGGATTAAAGAATACAAAACAATTTAATTGAGGGACCGATACAAACTGTTTGTCTAAGTTACTGAATAAATACAATAAATGCATGAATGTATACATGTTAAGTAAAGCAATGAATGCAAGTTTGAGTAAAAATGAATATATAAGTCTTGGTTAAATGGGATAATAAGTGACTGATTATATGATTAAATACATGAATGTTTGATTAACATAGGGAAAATGGCAACCCTTTTGGGTTGTGCCCCCACACAGGTCCAGCATGCCTGGACTAGGGCCTGGTATCCACCCCTATTGAGTGTTAAATTAAAAGTCCTGTGTTAAATTTGCATACATTGAATTTGGATGTGAAGAACAACATGTACATGTAGTTCTGTATAACAATTGCGCCTGGTGGACCTTTTCCAAGATTGNACCGAAACAACAAGAGGTGAAGCCACTCGAGTCGAAACAACTAGGGGCGGAACTGCTAATTGGGAGCGAAACAGCCGAATATGCTTTACAATAGCTACCACTTCACTTCGAAAGTAGTCCATATATATACTAAAGAGTGCCATTTCTCTGCCGGTATTTAGACCATTTAGCGCTGTCAGACATAGCTTAAATGGTTATTTTTCAAATCCTTCGTCTATATGCAACATTTTTGGTGCATATTCTGAGCTGCTAACTTGAAATGTTAATTTGTAGTGAGTGTTTTCTGAGAATGGGGGCTTTTGTCAAAATAGGAGTGTCGAACGTCAGTTTTTCACTGGTGCCTTCTGTACTCAAGCAAGATGCATTTTTTAGAAGTAACATGATATATCGTTTTTATTGCAATTTGCGACAGAAGACAAAATGAGCTTAAAACTGATACCAGACTTTGATAATATAAAATAACGAAAATGTTCGAAAAATGTCTCGAAACTTTGCTGTTTTATAAAGGTACCCTATATGAATTGGAATTGGTGGTATATAGCCTCAGCGAGACTGCCATTTTTATAAGTGAGAATTTTTTCGTTGTGCACAAAAATGGCGGAAAAACAACCACAAAAAAGCTTGAAAAGAGGACGTACTTTGAGTCAAATACACAGTCGCTTGCTGAAATTTAAAAATGAAATTTTAACTGCGATGGAAAATCTTAGGACGGATCAGTGGATAACCTTTTGCTTTGTAAAAATCCTTCATTGTAACGGTGCATACGCGTGTAGCTTTTCAAAGGCTTGGTGCAAGACACATAGAAATCTCGACGATGTCGATGAAAACAAACGGTTAATCGTATTGCTGCCTGATTTATTTGACTTTGAGATTATTACCAAATTTTTGGAAAAGGATGGTGACATAGAAAACAAAATGACAGACAACCAGCTAACCGCTTTCGACAGACTGATCACCTTTTTTGAAAATCTAGATGGTTAGTTTTCCTTTAAGTTTATGTACCCATTTACAGCACAGCCGGTGTTGGACGTATGGCCAAGTCACTTTAACACTATCAATATGTCATCAAACAACATTTTTCATCATTTTGACAAAAAAAGAATCTGATAATATATCATGGACAAACCATCTTTCGAACCTCTTTAAGTTTTTACATGTCAAATATAGTGACGATCAATTAATGTTCCAGGGATTTCGGTGTCGATCGCCACTGTCACAAGTGGCGCTAATTTGTTTAAAGTGACGGCAAAATTTTTCATGTGGAGATTTTCAAAATATCGGTAAAATCCTATCTGAAAATGTACTGCGAGTCTGTCAGTTGTAAATATTGATTTACTACGATGTCAGGCTTCCTGAAAAGGCCGGACCTCCGGTCTTGTTCGGCAAAATTCTTTACGGTCTGGGGAAGTTTCTAAAATCGCCGGTCCTTGTGACAGGCCAACAAAATTATGACAAATTACCGAAAAGTCTAATACTTGCCGAAAGAACGAAAACACCCCCATCAGGGCTTTTCATCAGGAAATTGCAATAAATATGAGTTAAACTTTACTTAATTCTTCAGTTACAAACTCATGCTGTTCGGTCAGGTGAATTTTTGTCCGGATAGGCTAACTTTTCCATCAGCCTGTCCGGTTGACAGGCACTTTTTGGGCCTTTTCAGGAAGCCTGCAATGTAAGCGACCTACAGTGCAGAGAGCAAATTGAAATCACTGAAGCATGTAAGTGTTATAGACGGTGTTTTTGCTACAATGTCAAGTTTTATAGGGGTAATTATCGGATTAACGGCTCCTTGAGCAATGACGTATGTAATACTGGGACAAACTGTCACGACCATCAATAATTATAACGATTATTATGGCTGCTTTTTCTTTAATCAATGCCATGGCAAACGCATTTGATTTCTCTACAAAAACACATGAAAACTTGTTTCAACAGGCATTTGTTAGCATTTCTGTTTAATAGTTTCATTATTATAATGTTCTGGAAAGCATATAGTTTAATTAAGATATACGGCGTAAGAAAAAAACATGTTTGTTTCCGGTTACCCGACGGACTGTGTCATTTTAACCCCCAACTGCAATTTTTGTATCAAAAAAATATATAAATAAAAACAATAAAAAATCCCGAGTGGACAACAACGATATTGTTATACACTATTCGGTCGCGATTTAGATCGCAAATGGCCCGAAGTTTATACCACGCTGATATCATCGAAAATTGCTGTCTGATCCAGCGTGGTGGCTTGACACGAAAGCTGAGCCGCCATTTTCTTCTGCCATTTTGGAATTTAGCGTAGCGGGAAAATCCAATGACGAGGCAAAGTCATATATTATTTATATCGAATAAAACCTGACCGATTTTAAAAGGTTAATACATTTTAAACATTATTTCAAATTATTTTAATTTAATTTTCGGTAGTTTTTTTATAATTTAATTATAAAAACCGATCATTCCCTCAATGCGAAGTTTGACAGCTTCGCGTTCGTTTTTATGTAAACGTTTCCATGTTTTATTAAATGAAATCGTAACCTCAAGTGTGAAACAGTACTTGATTATCTCAATAAGGTTATTATCTGTAATATCTTGATTTGTCTTGTGCACAACTTTCATTTAAATTATTTAAAACATGTTGGTACGAAATGAGTACGAACATCAAATAATTCCGAACATTTTGAACCAAAAAACAATTCCCGAACTACCGACCCTCATTTTTTTGAGCACATAACCGGAAACATGCATTTTTTTTGTTAGGCGTTAACCAAAAATTTCTGAAAGACAGGGCTTTTTTTCCTTATTGGAGATTGGCCGTGAACGGCCAATTCACAATTTCGACACGGCCAATTCACAAATCTAAGGGGCCACACAAACGGACATTTTTAACTGTGAAAATCGGACTTTTTGTGCTCAAATCTGTTAAAAACGGCCATTTCACAATTCAAAATTACGTTACATTTTAGTGTCATTGCTTTCATTAGTGTATATACAGACATAATTTATGCCCAAATATTGTCCCTGAAATTATGTTTTGAAAGAAAAAAGAGTCCAGACAATCAAAACATGATATTAATGCATTATTTTGAAATAATTTAAGTTTGACGCAAGTATTAAACATACTTTTTCTGTACTAATTCTAAACAAAATGAATTTCACAATTTTACTCCAGTCATTCTGGCCATAAAAATGGCCAAAGATAGAAAAAATTGCAAAAGAATTGATTTGTTTGTTTTTAAGTATTTAAATATATGTGGAATCGCATGAAAAGGTTTAAAATTACTCTTCTTTGGCGGAAAGTGCTCACATTTGTAACGAAACAACATGCCTTGAACGTCAGCCGAAACCAGTGGAAATTTACAAAAAATGCGTATATGAAATGCATCTGGGCATTAAGCATTAGTTTTTTTATATTGTTTTTGAAGCATACACGACATTCACATATGTCTAGATGCTGGTGATGATCCTTAAGTTGACTTCTCTTTTTATTTTGGTCATAATTATCGAATGTCGTGGGTCAATTTACCCCACCCACTTCTTTTCAACAGTGTCCATTTTATTCTCAAGATCATTCTTCTTAGAAGATCATTTATTGCAACCACACACATTTATGCAGCCCAGTGATATCTTATTTAAGTAAAAATAAGCAACTAATTATCTTAAATTCCTTTTAATATATTCATGGTTAATATAATGTGAAGAC
>VMBQ01015167.1:0-13647 GCA_007657795.1 Dreissena rostriformis | reverse complement strand
TGACCATATCCTCAAACAAGTGCCTGATAAGCCATACTTGGGGCTAACTCTATCTGAAGATCTAACTTGGTCAAAACACATAAGTAAATTGACAAAGAAAGCGAACGCTACAATGGCTCTACTGCGTTGGAACTTAAAGAACTGCCCTATAGATTGTAGGAAAACAGCGTACCTAGTGCTAGTGAGATCTTGCCTGGACTATGGCTCTTAAATTTGGGATCCTTATTTGACTCGTGACATTGACAAAATTGAACAAGTGCAAAAACAAGCTTCTCGTTTCATAACTGAAGACTACAAATCAAGAACGGTAGGGAGCAATACCAACATGTTGAAGCAATTAGAATTACCATCGCTCCAAGAACGGCGCAAAATCAACCAACTAGTGATGCTCTACAAAGTGGACGAGGGGCTGGTGCCAGCTATACCAGCAACCGAATACTTGAAACCAGCAAGGGTTAAAAGGCACATTAAGGCAAAACAATATAGTGACTGTGTAACATCAAACATAATAGACAAACAAGTGATTAATAACGATAGAGGCTTTGTGGTGAAAAACACAAATAGTACTCAATTTAAAAACTCATTCTTCGTGAAAACCATCATAGAGTGGAACCACCTGGACAGTAGAGTGGTTCATGCAGAGACAGTTGAGGGCTTAAGGTCTGCCCTTCATTTCGACTAAGCGCACTCCCCGGTGTACTACGCAATAACTGGCCCTTCACCGTACCAAGCAGAAGCAGCAGCAGAAGTACAGACTACCCCCGTGGTTCCCATTTCTATTTTTAGAAATTACGATATCATCATTCGGTATTTTCCGTTAAAATTCCGTGTCTGTACGGAAATGTCCAAAGTATTATATGTAGGGCCTAACGTTGCTTTTGATTAGCAAGTAATTCAATTTTCTCCGTTTTCTTTGTTTGAAATTTGATCGGGTAATATAACCTATTGGCCTCGGGCAACAGTTCCAAAGTCATCCCTGATACCTTGAAACAACAGTTTTGACTGTTCACCGCGCATCCATGAAATAACTGTATACTACTGCTGTTGCTACTACTACTACTTCTACTACTACTGCTACCGCAACTACTACTTCTACTACTACTACTACTACTACTACTACTTCTACTACTGCTACTATATTTATTCATTAGCTGCAGAGGAACGTAATCTTGAAAGCAATACAGATAAACCGTGGGCCAAACAGACTATAATCCTCAACAAGGGACAAAATTGTCACAAAACCAGGTTTTCAATTTGAAAAAAAAAACAGTCTGATAAAGGGAGAGCACTCAAATTGTTACCCATTGTCTCTAGTTACCCCCCTTGTGTCAAATTCAATAAAATTCAATCCATTTTCTCAAAGTGTGACCTTGACCTTGGAGATATCGACGTAATTCTTTCGCGCGACACACCGTCCAATGATGGTGAACAAATGTGCCAAATGATTTTAAAATATGACAAGCTTGTTTCGCCCGCCCGCCAGCCAGCCCGCCCGCATTCGCCAATCTAAAAACCAGTTTTTTCCTTCGGAAAACCTGGTTAATAAATAAAACGTTTTATGTTTTAAGTTTCAAGTGAATCCCTTATATAGAAAGGGTTTATCAAAATGTGCATTGTTACTGAATATTACTGAATGAATCAATCTATTTTTAGTTGTGGCGACCTTGACCTTGGAGATATTGACGTAAATCTTTCGGGCAACACACCTTCCAATAATGGTGAACACATGTGCCAAATGATTTTAAAATCTCACAATACATGACATAGTAATGGCCCAGACAAGCTAATTTATGGCCATTTTTGACCTTTGAACTCAAATTGTGACCTTGACCTTGGAGATATCGACATAATTCTTTCGCGCGACACACCGTCTAATGATGGTGAACAAATGTGCCAATTGATTTTAAAATCTCACAATGAACGACAAAGTTATGGCCCGGACAAGCTTGTTCCGCCCGCCCACCAGCCAGCCCGCCCGCCAACATTCGCCAATCTAATAACCAGTTTTTTCCTTCGGAAAACCTGGTTAATAAAAATGTAACCGAGCGTTCCCAGAAGTAAATGCTAAGTAAACGACTTGCTCTATCCAGGGACCAAACTTTGTATAAACACGAAATCCAGTCATTTATTTCAAACTTAATATATTTTGAACAAAAATCAGTCATTTTCAATGATGTTTCGGAAACGGTCACTTTTAACTCGTTCACGTTTCTTTAAAAACTTGAGCGACGAGTCCAAAATTGCCTGGTGGCGTCCTCAGTCAATGGACAATATGTTGTAGCAGTGATTTAGGCCATACTTGCGTGATATAATTATACCGACCGAATTTATAACCTACCTGTAGTCGCGGTCAAGTCCAAGTGTCTGTCTTCGACGGAACACTCTGTCATCGACGTGACGCGTGATACGGTGTGTGTGTGTTAAGGGTAAACAAACGTGTCGACGAACCAATTAGTCCTGTTATAATAGCAATTATAATAAAAAAAGATGAAACAAAATTTTAAGAAGAAATAATAACAAACCATGTTGCTGCTACCGCCACCTCCACCACCACCACACAACGATCAGATTACTAAATTTAATTATTTTACAGTAAAATAGAGGCCATTTATGCAGTCATGGAATGATATCCTGGGAAAAACACATGGCAAACAATATACGGTAACAAAACACAGATATTTCAAAATGTTGGCCAATATGAAATTACTGCACCATGCCCATTTGCCATTCATGTATGTGGAAAACGTTACTCATAACCAACGATAATTTTTTGGTTAGTTGATTTGTTATTTGGTTGATACAAAAATGTTATTTGGTTGGTAGGTTACTAAGTTCTATGAAACGCCGCTCATAACAACAATAAATCACACATTTTTGCAGACAAATAATAGTTTATTCAAGAACATGGTGTTCATTTTCATGTCTCATTCAATATAACGATACACAAAACCGCTTTGTAAACAACTTAGATACACTATCTATCTCTACCTCAACTTCAATTCTTTTACAAAGTACTCAACCAAGAGCTTTTTCATCAAAAAAACAACAAAATATTCTACATCTACTTCAAACAACAAGTCCAATGTTATTAATTATTTCTTTTCCTTCTCGCCCGCCGTGACTTTCTCCTGCTCAGGGGCCTTTGGCTCAGTGAGACGGTACTTGGGGAAATGCTCCCACGGGGAACTGAACTCAAACTTCCTGAATTCCTGCGCCAGTTCCAGCGGCTCCACCACGCACCTGCCCAACTCATCATCATAGCGTACCTGAAGTGTATCATCAAGTCAGTGTTCAGCATTCTGGGAAAACCGGGCTTATTGCATGTGCAGGCTAATCAGGAACGACACTTTCCGCTTTTATGGAATTTTTTGTTTAAGAAAGTCTCTTCTTAACAAAAATTCCAGCCTAGGTGGAACGTGTCGTTCCTGATTTGCCTGTGCGGACTGCACAGGCTCATCTCGGACGATATTTTACGCACATGCATTAAGCCCGGTTTTTACAGAGCGAGGCTCATATTAAGGTAATGATTATTAATACCCACTTTCTTTTAGCTAGACTGTATTGAAAGAAATTGCGCTGTTGAGACACTCTTACGTCTGTTTCCGTGGAATAAGTGAGGATTGAACTCTGGACCTACTGGTCACATCTTTACCATATTAATAAACAAAAGCCTAGGAAGTGAAACCAAACAAATTCAGTTACATAGAAAACATATAATTGGCATAAATATTATGATGATGTAATTTATAAATACTGTCGTTTAAATGAGCGCTCCATTGACGTCTTACTAAAAAACTGGATCTCAAAAAAAACCCTCCATAAACCTCTTGCATGTGTAAATTGTGAGTCTTTAAATGTGTAATGCACAAACAGTTAAACTAAAGTGTTCATTGTCACACCTACTGTGCCACAACAGAGCGCTTAAAACTTCCTTCCACTATGCTAATATATACATGCTGTCAATGACCTTAATATAATGAGTCTCGTGACCCCACAGCATAGTTACCATATATGAGCCTCGTTCTGGGAAAACTGGGCTTAATGCATGAGCGTAAAGTTTTGTCCCAGATTAACCTATGCAGTCAGCACAGGCTAATCAGGGTCAACACTTTCCGCTTTTATGGTATTTTGTTTAAAAGAAAGTCTCTTCTTAGCAAAAAGTCTAGGTGAAAAGTGTTGCTCCAGATAAGACTGTGCTGACTGCACTGGCTAATTTGGGAAGACACTTAACGCACATGTATTAAGCTCAGTTTTCCCAGAACGAGGCTCATAAAATGACCCAATGAAGGTGTGAATATACAGCTGAACTCTGAAGTAGACCGCAAAAATTAACCTGATTTTTTTTGTTACAAAAAGTGGCACATTTTTTTCTAAATAGATAGTCAGAGTCATCCTTATAAATGAGTATACATGTACATCCCTATTCTAACATAATGGACCCAAAGGCAAGTGCAAAATTCTGATTAAATTTATTTAGTATTTAAGGGATAAGATAATGTATTTTGTTATGTGTCTGTTGCAAACCTTAATGCCTGTGCATAAAGTGTCGTCCCAGATTAGCCTGTGCAGTCTGCACAGTTTAGACACTATCTGCCTAAACAGGATTTTCGTTTAGAAGGGACTTCCTTTCAACGAAATATTTCAGAGAAGCAGAAAGTGCCGTCCCTGCAGACTGCACAGACGAATCTGGGACAACACTTAACACAAATGCATAAAGCCCCAGTTTTCCTAGAATGCGGCTCGTATATGAATACCTCTACATATCCAGTAAGAGGGAAGTCCTTGCGGAAGGGGTGCCCCTCAAAGCCATAGTCTGTCAGAATCCTTCTCAGGTCCGGGTGGTTTGTGAAGTACACACCAAACAGATCCCATATCTGAAGTTTGCATTAAACAGACACAACTTCATACACAACTAAACCTTAAAAATATCTCTTGTGGTTTCTATAACTGTAAGATATATTATCTTGTACACAAAATACTTAATGAAGGCAAATATACACTTTAAAAAGTAAGTATTACTGAAACTGCCAAAGCTCTGACCTTGATTTAGCTTAACAGTCTTCATAATTTGTTAATTACATGTATACAGCTTGACTCTACTGAAGAAATAGATTTAAATATCATGAGCTTAACTTTCTTTTTCAGTCAGAAACTCCAATTCTGCCTCCTTATTTTTATGTCAAGTTTCAGTTGAATAATTGACAAATCCAATGTGTATGGACTGGTAGTTTTTTTTAAAGATACCAACCTTTCAAAGTTTGATGAACTCAACTACACATGTATTGTTGAAAGTTGCAACAAAGTGAAAGAAGAGAAATGTGTCTCCAAACTTGAACCATGTTTATAGGTTATTTAACCAATAATTTCAATTTTCAACAGCTGAATCCAGATATGAAACAAAGAACTGCTTAACCCATTGCACCGTACCTCCCGTTCATACCAGTTGGCCGCAGGCAACACGGGGGTGATAGAGTCCATGGGTGTGAGCTCGTCCGTGTAGGTCTTCACCTTGATACGGGCGTTGAATCGCACCGACAGCAGAATGTAGATCAACTGTCACATCAACAGATAGGATAAAAAGAAATCTGGGTGTAAGTTTAGGTTAGTATTTTCTTTCAAAACAAATGCTGTAAAATTAAGTACTTAAATGAGTCAAAAGTTGGCGAATTCAAAAATTAAAGGGGCATATCTCTATTATTTCTTAAGTACAAATAGACCACTTAAAATCAAGGCATATTACTGCTTTTTTCGAAAAAAAGTTTTCCTCTAGTTATATCTTATAATGATATTTGGACAAAAAAACGTCAAGGAAAGATTCATACCATACCAAAATATTTGGTTGATTCATGTCTCAAGTGAGATTTGTTCTCACACATTCACAAAGTTAGGGAAAGATCTAGAGCAGGTCAACACACAAGTGTGAAAAGCAGTTGAAATTTGATATATTTTCAAGTATTTAATGGCAAATGAAAATACTATGCTTACTTAATTTCATTAAAAGTGCTATACTTAAAAATTCCCTTGGTCTAGCAATTTATGAGAAAATGTTAAAGTCTGATCCGGCTTTGCACCCTGCCACTTTATAGCAGCATCCTGAAGCTTATGTGATGCTAGATCTTTCCCTACTTCTTGTATATTTCATTCATAACAATTTTACTACTTATACTACTGATTTGTCCGCCAAAGCAAAGTGTCACCAGTAACACATTTTATTATTATAAAAAATAAATATTTTACTGTGTTTGTAAAAACAAAATCTGTAATTTATTTGATCTGATTTATGAAAATATAATTAGCAGTTGATATGCCTCTTAAAGGTTATACGCATGCAAAATATAGGGCATCTTTTGTTAAACTCACATGTCAGGTGTGACTCGTATAGCAATCATGTAACATTAAATGGCCACAATGAGTTTATTCGCCAAAATTTACAGCCTCTTTTAGGCTGTTTTCCAATGGCAAACAGTAACATTTTCCCCCAAAAAATTAACCAAAATTTGAAGTTTTCCCTAAGAGTATCATGTTTACAGATTTTTCTTAACGTTAAAACGAAATGAAATTAACAAAACGCTACTGTTTAAACGGTATCCCTATGTCCGTTTTAAAAGCATCAGTACCGTCCCATTTCCAAACTGAAAGTAGTAATTATTTCCGTAAGTTATATTCAGTGCATATCCCATTCGCGAAATAACATAATATCTAAACCATAAAATATAAACCAGACCATCCGTATCATCACATGTGTATTAGTCATTCTATAAAAACAATTAAAAGAACTGCGAAAATAATGTAAAATCAACAAAAATAATGTATCCAAAAACAACACTCCGAAAAAAATTACGTATTTTGCACATGAAATACAATGTGCATATAGTTTGACAGCAGAAAATGAAAAACCAGTTAACTAGCAAAAACGTGATCAATATATAATTTGGTTAAAATATTGCTTTTCAACACGCTACCGCAGTGCTTTACTCTGCTTATCAATCACTTAAAATATTTCAAGATGGCGGCATATGCACTGTTTTGTTGCCAAGTTGTAAGATTTTTGGAAAAGTAGCAAAGATTTTCCATTAGTTTCCATTCATGTGCCATCCGCTGACTATCAGAAATAAATTACTGCCGATTCGATAGTGCCCAGATTTACCACAAGTACCTGGATTTCGCAGTTTGTCATCTACATACTTCGTATGGCTAATCGGCTACGTTATTTGCACCCCAATATTTATTATATTGATATTGACTGTCGTTTACACGTTTACTGTTTTTGTAAACGTTTTTGAGCAAAACACGAAACGCGACCGTTTAAACGTGATACCCTTAGTTTTCCCCCAAAAGATGAAAAATTTGCCAAAACACTCAATAATTGGTTTATTATACAGCAATATATTATATAATTCCGTAGCACTTTATAATATAAGTTTTTAAATGCAGTTAAACATGCACTTATAAACAATTGGAATACATCGCGTACTGCTTTTTATAATCCTATTAATAATGTTTCATTTTCCCCAATTTCATGGTTTCTTGCGCTATTTTTCCCAATCCAAAAGGCACAGGCTGTAAAATATAAAGCAAACAAAATCACTGGGAATTATCAGCCTGTATCATGTCTGATATGGAAAACACCCACCTCAAATCGGTAAGGCCTGGTTGGCACGTCAACCGCTGTGATATCAGTGAGGTTGAGAAACTGTGCGTGGTGGTGGTCCCGTAGGAACAGTATGACAGGGATGATGCCGTCAGGGTGGATGAAGATCTCCAGCTCATCTCCCAGACACACCTCCACCTGTCACATGGAGAACGCTAGATTAGTGTTGAAATACAATGAGTTTATTTATCAGCAAGGCTTTTTCCCCATCTTTGTGAAGCAGCTTTTGGCCCCTCAATTTGTGAAAAAAATGAGTCCAAACTTTTCAATATTGTTAAAGAATTAGTCGCACACTCTTTAAAATTGTGAAAAACTGTCACTCTCTAAGAAAGGAAAAAAGCCTTTACTGGACTGGATTAGTGGTGAACAATCAAATTCGTTGAATTAATATCCCCGCCGAATAAATTTTGTTTCTTGATGGGTACAGGACTAAAAGAAAAGGTTTTTTAAGGGTTGTGTCTTTTTTCAAAACAAAGGGCAATAACTGTTCTTTAATAAAGTGTAGGGTTATGGCACTTGTCCTTGTTGATATCTATACACCAATGAAGTTTCATGTTGAAATTAACATAGTTTTTTGAGATATAGCCCTGAAAAGTTTGTGACAGACGGACAGACTGACGGACGGACAATTAAAAAACTATAGTCTTTTGACTTGGGCGGTTGATAATAACGATTAGTATTTTTTACGAGCCTTTGTAAAAACTGAACCACAAACGTCGGGAAATGGTTAATATCATTCTTTGTTCTGAAAAAAATAATGTCTACTAACTAACAACTAAGTACACGTTTATAAACCATCATTTTGAATATAAGAGACTGCATTCACTAGAATGAAAGACCGAACATTAAATGATGTCACAAATTCAATGAAATGATATCATCATAATATGCATGCTTGGTTTGAAATACAGATGATGGACAATACCTGTGTGGCGATTGGAATAAAAAAGGGCTCTAACTGAGACTCAATAGAAACTAAACCCTCTTTAACAGGTAGTGTTCACAAGGTTTCCCAATGAAACTGCCCCCAACATGTTACAGACATGTTTTTTAGCAAATGTTGATGACAGACAATGTATGACACCCAACGAACGACGGAAAAAAGTGATCACAAAAGCTCACCAAAACGTGCTTATTTCAGCTTAAAACATAACCCAATCTTGTGCACTTATTCACAGTGCTAAGTCTACAAGTTAATATTATTAACGAAATGTACAGTAAAAACATGAATGCTATTGATAATGGTTCTCTAATGTTGCAAAGTTCTAAATGTTTGTAGCCATGTCGGGTTCTGATCCCAAATAAAATGTGCGTTAAAAAATATTGTTTGAGCACTATACTTTTTTCTCTCAACAATAAGCAATACAAAATTGTTGCTTTAAGTTGATTAATTTTTTTATTATGAGTTTTGAAGAGGGAAGAGCATATGTGCCTTTATATTAAGAAAATAGTATAGTGACGTCTCCCTTTATCAATCTCTCTTTGAACATTTCTATTATTTAATCTTCCATAGGCCTAACCAATCCAAATACCTTTTGAACATATTTCGGCAAAATGTCCGACACATATTGTCCAAAGTCCAGCAGGTTCTGTGTTTGAGCCGCATCCACATGTCTGACAGTTGCTACAACCAAGAAATAAATATTGCAGCTGGTGCACCGAGTGTACACAACAGGATTAACTGACACTTATCAAATGTAACTCTAACATACTTTTTATCTCTGTTCTTTTTTATTTAAAGGGACTTGTTCACAGATTTTCATTTTTTTTTGTGAATGTCATTTAATGTATTTTCTAAAAATTATGTACTATTTGGTATATTTTGAAAGAATTATAATTGCAAGAAACAAAGTTACACAAAAAGCTATTTTCCTTGAAGGACTTAAAAAATATGTCCTTCCCTGGGATTGGAATATGGGGCCCCAAGACGCAAAAAGCTACACCATTTAGGCTTTTGAAACACACTGTGCAATTTTAACGTGAGTAATATAAATATTTTACAAATTTTGTATAAAACGCGTTACAAGCATTATATTATTTTACCCTTTTTGACTGAGGAGAATCAATAAGCAAACAGATATGTAAACATTTTTCTTTGTCATGGGTATTATTTTGCTTTTTTGAATAAATTTTGTATAATGTTAACATACTTTTTTGTATCTATGCATTTTTTAATTATCATTTTGCTGAACTGTGAACAAGTCCCTTGAACAATTACCAGTCATTATTAACCATGAAGAACTTATAAACACTTATTCATAATGGTTTAAAATTGATATATCGTTAAAGTACCTCTTCTCGAACCACACCTCTTTTCGAACCCTTCATTTGTTTACATTTAAGCGCATGCGCGTACGCGCATTACATCACCGTTTTTTGTGTATAAGTAATTTGTTAACGACGACTCCCGTGTAGGGGTTAATCGACGAAACAGTGTAAAAACAGGTAGACTAAGAATATTAATCATAAAACACATAAAAATCATTGCATTTCTTAATGCTTTTTACATATATAATGATTTTTATTAAAAAAACTTTAAAAACATGGTTTAACTTTTGTTCTCAACTTTGCTTGACGATTTATACATTTCGGCTGCTGCAAAAAGTCACCTGACCATGGTCAAATCATGTGACGAATTTATTTTCAATGTTGTACACTGAAGGGTTCGAAAGCAGGTACTAGTTGTTTGGGCGGCATAGACAGTTTTACATGATATGGTGGTGCTGGAAACTTGCAAAAATCTGTTATCAAAAGAAGATTTAAATAGCAATTAAAGTTGCCAGCCATGTAGAAACAAGTTATTTATCAAAAAGAGTACTTATTAATATGTTTCACTATTTTCAACATTGATTGTAACTATATTAGACATAACAAAAATTATATTAATTAATTTAATATTGCCTTTATGTAAGTCAGTGTGGTACAAATAAACAAGCAACACATGTGAAAGCAGAGAGAAACAGAAGACTTTACGTTTTTTATCCTTGTCAGTTGTGGTTGACTGCAGCCTGCATAGCTGAGCTAGAACTCGAGGCTGCTGTACTGCTGGAAATGAATGAAACATATTCCCCTCAGTAATGTAAATTTGTCGCTGTTTCTTAGTATTTATACAGCGTTTAATCGCCATTGTTCATATAACTATGTGTAATGTCATTTATTGAACATAATTAATTTTGAATCTATTGGGGCCAGTATCTTAAAAAATCTGCTGCATTCAATAGAGCCAACTCAGGGTTTTTTTTTCCACTTTTTGGGAAGATAGCCCATGGCTTTAGAATTGGGAATTTTATCAGCATTTTCAAGAAAATGGGAAAATAAATTCATTAGCAAACTAGTTTGTTTGAAAAGTCCACTGATTTGGGTAAAAATAATTTGATATCACCCTTTATAATATTTCAAATTAAAAAACAAAATCATTATTATATACTTTGTTAGATGTAATTGAAATGAAATTGAGATAGAATAATCTTCTTTTTTTTTAAATTGGGAATTTTTAAGCAAATTTTGGGAAAAAAAGTATACTTTGTGCCATTGGGAATATAGCCGTTATTGGGCTATAAAATTGGGCCAAACAAAAAACTGCAACTACAAAACGGTCATTGGCAAATGTTCCCTGTAACCGAATGCATTACAGATTACTTGTCAACAGTTCAGATAACGTAATGTGATAAATAAGGCTGCCCCTTCAAGCAAATGTGACTGAGAAAGATTCACCTGGGCACCCAAAACTCTTGACATCAGACAAGCAATGCTCAAATAGATTATGTCATCCGAAAACCAACTTATCCGAATATTAATGTATTTCGAAATAAGAACATTTACGAACTTACTACAGGAATCGTAAAAAATTAAAAATGTTCCGTGCAAAATTAATTATATCTTTATCCAAAATCAAAGATGAGCTCACATCTACAGTTTGCCCTTGCTAGGCTATTTGCAAAAGGTCGCAACAATCTTCCAAGTTTGGATGCCATTGCCCTTGGTGGAGCGGTGCNCGTGGTTATATTGTTGGTTGTGTGTAGCCTAAAAACAATGTTTATATTAAAGATACAAGATACAAGACACACACTTTTATTTTAAGTCGGTTTACATTTTATTTATATATGCCGTGTACATAAGCATATTACTTTTGTATGTGTCGGTCAATAGCTATACATAGCTAATGTTATACTGTTATTTATTGTAAACCGACTTGAAATAAAAGGTTGTAGCTTGTATCTTGTACAGTAAATAACAGTTTAACAATAGCTATGTATAGATATTGACCGACACATTCAAAGATAATATGGTTCTGTAAAAGGCATATATAAATACAAAATTCATTTTTCTTGTTATAATACCAAAGGCATATTTCAGTTTACTAACAAACCATATGATAATAACTTAGCAACTATATAAAAATATATACACATATAAAATACTACATATTCTAGTAGAAAACCCCAAGAAAAACGTGCACACAACAATAAAAACTGACACGCATAATACAAGAGATGAAAAGATTATTATGTAGTTTTAAAAGTAAGCCATATGAGTTTTATAATAAAAGAAAGTAAGATAATTACTAATTTAGAGAATTTAAAAAAAAATATGATGAAAGTATATTTTACTTAATAAGGTTTCGTTGCATGAATAAAAAAAGCATATATATCACAGTGTGCATGAAACATATAAACAAACAAGCAACAAAAAGCCAAAATTTTAGCAACTTAAACAAGCAAGCAACAAAAAGCCAAAATTTTAGCAATTTACATATTTAATGAAAGCAAATTTGACTTAATAATGATTTAACTTACATATTTATAAATCAGTTTCGTTGCACGAATAAAAAAGAAAAGCGTATATCACAGTGTGCATGCACCATAAAAACAAGCAAGCAACAAAAAGCTAAAATTTTAGCAACGTAAACAAGCAAGCAACAAAAAGCCAAAATTTTAGCAACTTACATATTTAATAGTCAGTTTCGTTGCATGAAAAAAACGTATATCACAGTATGCATGAATCATAAAGCATGCAAGCAAAAAAAAATAATTACAACTATGTTTGATACATGCACTAGGCACAGCGGCAACTCTCACCGTCCCATGAGCTAACCAAACTGGAGAACTGATTAAAATGTAACTGGTCCCTGAAATGTTGGGGAAGAGAGTTCCACGGTTTGGCAGCCCCGAAACGGAAAGAGTTGACGCCGTATCTTGATGTTCTTACTTGGGGGATATCAGCAGTTCTGTTGTATCTAAAAGAATAAGAATTCGATTTAATATGTACAAGGTCATTAAGATAAATGGGAGTTTGATTATTGAATATTTCAAATGTTTCCAAAATATTTGATCTTAGTCTCCTAATTTTCAATGAAAGCAATTTTGACTTTTTCAATAACTCGTCATAAGTTGAAACGTAATCGTCATAAACGAATCTTTATGCTCTTTCTTGAATTTTTACCCAATTTTCTTTGTATTTACTTCTCCACAGTAATGCCATACTCATAGGCGGACCAAGGGGCGGGGGCGGACGCGGCGTACGCCCCCCCCCCCCCGCANACAACATTTTCCACTAATCACAGACAATTGCTAAATGCTCAAGAAGTGGTTGTCAAAGCCTTCAAAATCACTAAAATCGTGGAGCTTACAGGGGGCTTCGCCGCCCTGGACCCCCTAGAACGGCTTTGCCCTGCACCCACCAGGGGCTCTAGCGGCCCCCTGGAACCCCAGCAAATCTTTCAATATCCCGCCCCCTCTAACCAGAAATCCTGGTTCCGCCCCTTATACTACAGGACAATAATTAAAACTCGATAGGATAAAAGAATGGTAAATGGTAAGTTTACCTAATTTACAAAGGTGTTTTCCAATTCTTGTCATATTCGCAAACATGACTTTAGAGTTAAAAAAATAATAATGTCTAGTTAATTGCTCTATTAGTGTAAACAGGTTTAACATATAATGTATATTTTTCATTATACAGTAATTTGTTGATAAAAACATTGCAGAACAAGATGT
>VMBQ01015155.1:0-12970 GCA_007657795.1 Dreissena rostriformis | reverse complement strand
GAAATTTTGATAGTATTCAATGAAATATAAACACAGATAGAGCTTTTTTTAATAGGTGGTATACATAAATTTGCGGGCACTTTTATTACCGATAAAGTGCACTACGGATAACGGAAACTTTCAACAATTTGGGCACTCTGATAACCGAGTTTATCTTCTACCTAAAATGCATTTATGTATATCATGGCTTTTCTTACCAAATATTTTGAACATATATTTTCAAAAATCACATTACTATTAATTTATACTATTTACATTATAATTGCAATTTTCAAATACGATTAAAATGCTTATTTCTGAAGAAATATATTTAAGTGACGACCGGAAATAATTGTCTACCTGATAAACTCGTTTTTTTTAGTGATAAATTGAGATTCAGAGAGATGAAAATACAACGGGTCATGTGGATCAACACAATCGTGTTCAATTTTACCTAAAGCAGGGCTCTAGATAACGTAAGTGAATGGGTCTTTAAGAGGCAAATGCGCCTTTGTTCTCCATAACATCCTATGTCATTGTTGCTCATAAGAATCGCATCATCAAGACGATACTGATGCGTAGCCACATAATTTAAAAGAAAATTGAAAACACCCAGGCTTATCTGGGACGAAAATTTACGCGCATGCATTAAACCCCTTTTCAGAGAGCGCGGCTAATATGTTCTCTCTTTGCTACGATAACCACTGAACATCCTTATAAATGTGTTTGAATAGGTTTGATTATGGGCGTATCTAATTATTATTAAAGACGAGATATTTTTGTCGAGATTAAAAAAGCTGCCTTTCTTATGATATTCGATGTTCAATATTAATTAGCCTCGCTCTGTGAAAAGGGGGTTTAATGCATGTTCGTAAATTGTCGTCCCAGATTAGTCTGTTCAATCTGCACAGGCTAATCACGGAAGACACTTCCCGCTTTTATGATATTTTTCGCTTAAAGGAAGTCTCTTCTTAGCTAAAATCTAGTTTAGGCGGAAAGTGTCTTCCCTGATTAGCCTGTGCGAACAGCACAGTCTAATCTAAGACGATACTTTGCGCACATGCATTAAACCCCCATTAAACCCCCTTTTCACAGAGCGCGTCTGAAATATTAAACAATAGAGCTATGATGGCCATGAAGGCTCAACTGTGCAAATCCAAAGAAAACATTATAATTGCGACATGCTTGAACAAAAATGTGTAAAGATTCATCGTGATTTTCATTTACAAAAAGGAAACATTACATTCGGACGAACTATAGTTGTCCTTTTGCAACGTATCCAACTGTTTTATTTACTGACTCATATATGGTCATAACTATATGGCCAAATAGACTGTACTCATCAGACATATCGAAATAGTTTTACAGTAAAGACAAAATCATAATCATATTCCAAATGTTTAAGAAAATGTTTCGGTAATTCGTTTTTTTATTTACGTAAGTACATACATTTGTTTTTATTGCCTGCTTACTATAACAGTATTCCACAGCGAATTCTGAATTTTTGATTCACTAAAAAAAGTGTTTTATATCTGGAACAAAGTGTCCAGAAATCCGGAATCGAAGTGCCATTGTCATTGAGATGATCGGTAAACGAAGTGTCCATGAAAAATGTGCATGCGACTCCTTAAACATTTGAATTTCCTGAAATACGTTAGTAAACTAAAATGTAACATGTTGCAACATTAATATTTCGAATAGTAAGCACGTTCTTGATTTATTTCCAAGTATGTGTTTTTTTTTTGTTAAAATATGTACTGATCATCCAATTCATGCTGATTATCGATGGAATTTTATCGGTTTAAAAAAAAATATAATTCACCGTTTTTCCGCGAATTTCTTTCTTCACAATACGAAGTGATATACTATTAATCACCCAAACAATGTTCCGTGTCTGAAAATCAAATGAACTTAACATAAATGCAAAAACAGATGAAGAACTCCCCTCTCGCGCGTGGCTTGTGTTGTTCTCTGTATCTTCTCGTTAAATATCAATCTATTACACTTCTGCGTCCATTTTTGCCTGTTCCATCTTAAAAATTATTTCACTTTAGACACCTTATCCGTTCAAATGACATGACACTATTAATTTCTGATGTACGAGACTATTCAATAACAATAACTTTTTAAATACATTTTCTCATTTTGTTCCAATAATTTATGTTTAGTTACCGCGCGTTTGACGTTTCAATTAAGGACACAACCATTTCTTTGTAAAAGATACGAAAATATTTTGTTAATAATTAAATTAGAAACTAATTCGAGTTCAATGCATAAAAAAGTCTTAATTAAAACCAAATGCAGCTGATAACTTTAATTGTGTCTCTTCTAAGTTGAAATAATTAATACCATTGATTTTATACCAGTGATTTAAAAGTCCTAATTACTACTTCAAAGGGGTTTGTTAGAGATGTGAAATTGCCTGTTAAAGGAAACTTGTATAATGAATGGAATAAATCTGACTAAATCTACCATTTTCATGCGGTAATCAGAGTAGGACTTTCAGCACCAATTACCGAATGCCATTAAAACCGTTGATAGGGAGAATGCGAATCACAAAGAATATAAAGATTTATGTCGTATTTACAGTTCCAGGATATCCCATTTGCTCTTGCATGTGGAATGATAAAGCTATGTTTAATATGATTCCTAGAAACATGCATACATATATTGCGTGAAAGGTCCATCCAAGTGTTCGTTATCTGCTATATAGTACATACATATTCATGAATGTCGTGTTAGATACTTTTCTACATGCCCACGATTTCCTGGTATTTGTGCCATAAATTTGGATTTGAATCGGAATCTATTTCGTATCTCGCCGTATCGAATAAACCTTTTATGAATTAGTTCAATCCTAAAAACGAAGTTTTCATACATAAAACACAAGTATGCGTCTTTTAACTGACGGCTTAAATTGCTTAAATGAGAGACGTACATCTACGTCTCTGCTTAAATGTAATTCAATTTCTTTAGGATTTAACTTGTCATGATGGCCTTTTCAATCGATATATTGATCATCAGGAAAACTATGAAATAAATGAAACTTTCAAATGTTCAGAGAAACAATTCCATCGGAGATATTTATCTTAATAATATATTTGGACATTTACTGACNTTTCGTTTTTTTACAATTTTATCAATTTCTAACGATGATTTTTCGAAAACGAAAGTGTATTTTCCTTTAAAATTTGCGGCATTAGTGCTATTTCGCACACTTATGTACATTGTTCGTTTATTTCTTGAATCTGTGACAAAAAGTGGCAAACATTCTCATTTTCAAAAAAATGTGAACAAGTCCCTTTAAAAACAGCAACAACATATGCAAAAACGGTATATATGTCGAAAATCATGTTAAGACAGGGAACGTCTTATTCAATATTCAAATTATTGGTCACGCATATTAATCCCCCCCCCATCCCCCCAAATAAAAAAAACAGCAACAAAAAACTGATTTGTTTTTTGTTTTTAACAAAAACAACAACAACAAAACAACAACAGCAACAATAACAAAACAAAAAACAGCAACGACATAAAACTAATAATAACAAAAAAACTAAAAAAAATCACTACAGAAACACCAATAAAACATATATGTTTTCTTAAAAGTTTATTGCAGTAATTCTATTAATTTCCATTGGATCTTTAACACAACACTTATTTCAGAATCATATTAACTGAGTGCATTTTAAATGTTTTCAACTTGTATAAGACTTTGGATTTTGAGAACGAAACTATGATAACACACTAACTATATCAGGGGAGAATGGCATTTAAACGTAATAGGAATTAAAACAAACGCAGGTAAACAGCAATACAAATATAAACTTCTGCTGCACAACATGGCGAGGTAGCTTATTGTACAATGTGGTTCTTTATTTATGACCGCAACCAATAACCTTTGTGCAATGTAAATACAAACAAAACGGAATTGTTGTCTTAACCTCGCTCATACATTCAGCATATACGTTTTTAAATCTAAATACTGTGTTTGCCCAAACCAGTTTAGAGTCAGGCCCCAAAATTCCTGTGCTGGTTCCTTTCACACATTTTGTTGCATGTAATTTAATGACCGCAGACAGATAAAATAACCATTAGCCACAGCAGGTACCTCATTATCTCTGACAGTCGCTTGATGCCTAACCCCTTGTTTACAGACCGTTGCAGGGAACAACAGGGAACAGCCATTTCTATACAGTGGTATCAATATAGAGATAAACACATAAATACATCTGTCTGGCATTTATTTTCGTATAAAAATCAGCACGCTGACTGCATAAAAAGAACAGATTACAACATTGAAGCAAGCTCTTGAAATAGCAAAATTATGTACATATATATTTCCAAGAAAGGTTTATACAATATATATATATATTTAATGGGCGTGATATTTCATATTTCTTAGCTTTAAGTACAGTTATGCCTGATTGAACTTACTCAATATGGCTATTATTTTACTTATAACTATAACTAAGTCCCAGTGTATATTATGAATATCAAAAAGAAAAAGTAAAGATATGTACATACAAATATCCCCTACAAATTAGGCAACAACTGTTGTCAAAATTCAATTATATTGATCAATAAAAAATAAATTGAAATGTTCTCTAAGTTTACTGTTTAAAATTTATTGACAAAAACTATGTACCGGTACTTAAAACCAACTATTTGCGATACTTATGATATTAAATGCAGCTTGTATTTGAGAGTAAACTTCACATACAATGCATTTCAGTTTTGCATTGGTTGTAAATAAATAGTAGAAGCGTAGAGGACTTGTTTACAAACAGCACTTACACATGTGAATAATTAACAAAAATTAACAAAGTATGAAATTTCATTTTAAATCATAAATACAGATTGATATACACAAGTCATGTAGGCCTACATGGACGAAAAGCTGTAATTTAATTGGAAATGGGTTCTATGGTTTTGGGAAGCCTCCGCTATCAATTTGTCCCATGTCTACAACATTATTCGCTGCCTGAAAAAAAGATATGTTAACATTAGATATCCAGCAAATCCTTTTTGAATCTCAGAAAGAGCATAGAAAACCTTTTAAAAGCGCGAAATGAAACCAAACAATACGATTATAGGAGACCTTACTTTTACAGAAAGTAATGGTTTAATTTAGAATATAATTTAGAATCATAGTTAATACTCACTCTATTAATAGTTGAACTTGAGGCATCATACACTGTATTCAATGACCTCCGCGCTGCAGGTTTAGGGGCCTTCTTCCTATAATTCAATTGAATGATTTTTTTTTTGCAGGAATCAAACTAATCAATTAAATAAATCAAATATATTTATAAGTTATTGATGAAATATATTTAAAACATAGTTTACATGGGTTATCAGAAATAACTAACATTTCAAAATGTTTACACATATTTTTTCATGAAATTGATTCATGATTAATACGTATACAAATTGTTTGCTATATGTGAAGTCGCGAGTACAAATTACAAATTAATCAATCAATACTCTGAGAGAGATACATAGAAGTCATATTTTATTAATGTAGAAGATGAGACCCATTGAACTTATAATCAAAGTCTGAAAGTACTATCGTCATTTCTGTTTGTTCGCAAATCATAAAAATCACGCTTAAATTAGATCAAATGAGAAGACCATATTATATTATATACCAACTTGAAAAACAGAACACTTACTTTGGTGTGGACATGTGTGGTCTTCGTTTTTTTGTTGCATTTTTCTCTGGAGTGTCAATGGGGACACGTCTTTTCTGACTTTTTTACACTCTTTCTAGCAGGTTGTTCTCTTCAATTTTAAATAAATCTTCCTTCTTTTCAGTCCTGCATTATGCTCCAAAATCATAACTGATTTCTCCATGTTCATCCATAACCAAACAACCTTGACCTAGAAACATCGGTAGATCGGCCGCATGGTCCCAAACTGTAAACACGTATTCTATCAGACAGTTCAACAGCTCTATCAAGGTTTCAATAGCAGTGTAAGGGGGCATCCAGCTTGTGGGGTGTCTGAATTCCTTGCCTGGGACTTTGATTGACATCTGACGGACTTCATCAACGGTAACTTGGCTTGGATATACACTTCTTGAGCAGTACATATGTTTCACGACATGTTGATACACTGAACAATTTATCTCAGCTCTACGTGGTACTCCGTCTACATTACATTAATCAAAAGTCAAGATTGTCTTCAGATCATCTGATATGTTCATAAATGTTGACATTGATTTCTCGTGCGACATTCCATTCAACTTTCGCGGGAAATCATGGCCACCCATACAACATATAATGTCAATATCCAGTGCTGCATACTTGAATCCAAAGTGGTTTTCAATACGTTCAATCATATCAGTAACATTGTACAATTCCGGTTTTACTTTCTGCAGTAAGACATAAACAGTGTTTTTGATTGTCCCATCTTGATTTCTGTGCCAGTGAAGTGACGATGCGAACCAATGTGCTTCTATGCTGTCTATGTCTCCAGATGTAACCACACTTACAACTTGTTCATTTGGCTTAATCTCCTTCATAATTGTTTAATCGAAGAATAAGAGCTGTAAATATACTTTCTGTATATTAGTCTAAAATTTTACCTATTGTGTATTTATCACAATTTCTATGTTTAATATATTTTTCTTCAGAACATAGACATATAGTTAACTGTTAAACTGTTAACCATGTACGGAACAAATTCGGAGGTATAAAATCTGTTAATGCTGATCAGAGAACTATTAATAGATTTAGTAGTCCAATGAGCTAATTTACTAACATAAATGTTCAACTGTTTATTTGGAATAATGCGATCTGATTGGCCACTCAATAATTTTAAACACTAAATAATTAAAAGAGTTCGGGGTGAATGTGCATGAGTAAACTGAACGTAAATCTGCTATCTACATTCCAGCTATTCATATTAGGTTAACTGATGTTGAACACTGAAATAAATCAGTACTTATTGGGTGATATTTAAACAATTAAAAACCCACGGTAGCTCCGCCGTTTACCGGTTTCCTGATAATTAAAATTTCGCTTAATTAGTAACTTCTATCATATAACATGAAGCTAAAACACAAGTCCCTGCATATTCAAAGAATATTTTGGTAACTTCTGATGAAATTTCAAAGAAATAGGCAAACAACGGACTGATATTCAGATTTATGATATTCAAAATTAATCAATGCTTAAAATAAAACAAGAGGGTCATCAGGCCCTAAGGCGCTCACCTGAGAGCCAAAGGAACTAGACTATTCTGAAATAAATGCAAGCTGATTCATGAAGATTTGACTAAAAAAGTGAATTTTAACATGTTTATTTATATTTGACCTAGTTGCCTAGTTTTTTTAGCTCATATGACCCAGTTTCAATCTCTGCCAAGATTTCATTGGGACAAATGTTCTGACCATTTCATGAACATTCGCCAATAAATGTGGCTAATATAGCGTCAACAAGTTTTCACTATAGCCATATAAGGACAACTGCCCGCCCCCCCCCTGGCGGCCATGTTTTATAACGAACCATAACCATTTTCAAACTCAGACGAGCTATTGTTAGAACAAATTTTCTAGTCAGGTTTCATAAAGATTGGATAATAAATGTTACTTCTAGAGGGTTAACAAGGTTTTACTACATAGCCATATAAGGAAACATGCCACGCCCTCTTGCGGCCATGTTTTTAAACGGATCTCAACGATTTTCGAACTCAGCCCAGATATCATTAGTACAAATATTCTGACCAAGTTTCATAAGCATTGGACCAAAAATGTGACTTCTAGAGTGTTAACAATGTTTCACTATAGCCATATAAGGAAAACTGCCCTGCCCCCTAGCGGCAATGTTTTTCAACAGACCAGAACTATTTTCGAACTCATTCAAGATATCATTAGAACAAATGTTCTGACTAAGTTTAATGAATATTGGACAATAAATGTGACTTCTAGAGTGTTAACAAGGTTTTACTATAGCCATCTTAGGAAAACTGCCCCGCCCCCCTGGCAGCCATGTTTTTCAACAGACCAGAACCATTTTCAAACTCATCCGGGATATCGTTAGAACAAATGTTCTGACTAAGTTTCATGAAGATTGGCCAATAAAAGTGAATTCAAGAGTGTTAAAAAGGTTTTACTATACAGTTAAGCCATATAAGGAAAACTGCCCCGCCCCCTGGCGGCCATGTTTTTCCTTCAACTGGAACTTTTCGAATTCATCCAAGATATTATTGGGACACATGTTCTGACCATGTTTTATGAAGATTGTACTTAAAATGTGACTTCTAGAGAGTTAACAAGGTTTTACTATAGCCATTTAAGAAAAACTGCCACACCCCTGGCAGCCATGTTTTTTAACCAACCGGAGCCATTTTTGAACTCGTCCAAGATATTATTGAGACACATGTTCTGACCAAGGTTCATGAAGATTGGACTAAAAATGTGACTTCTAGAGTGTTAACAAGGTTTAACTATAGCCATGCCACGCCCCCTGGCAGCCATGTTTTTCAACCAACCGGAACCATTTTCGACCTCGTCCAAGATATAATTGGGACACATATTCTGATTAAGTTTCATGAAGATTGGACAATGAATGTGGCCTCTAGAGTGTTAACAAGGTAAATGTTAACGGCGCACGACGCACGACGGACGACGGACGACGGAAAAAGGCGATAACAAAAGCTCACCATGAGCTCGTTGTGCTCAGGTGAACTAAAATACTTACCATCATTACTTTCTGAGAAGGATCTTGTGCAATATGGACCCCTCTTGAAAATCTGACCACACTTAGAATAACTTCATAACATTGAATAGAACTTCAAATCAGTTGCTTAAAACTTGACAATATCATTGTTTAACTAACAAGGTCCACACTTGTCATAGTAACTTTAAACTTTGAATAGAACTTCAAAGCAGTTGCTTAAAACTCGACAATATCACTGTTTATCTAACAAAGTCCACTCTTCCACACTTATAATAACTTTAAAACTGTGAATCATAATTATAACTTAATCTAAATCAGTTGTTTGAAACATGACTAATATCATTGTTTTATTCACAGTAAAATGAACACTGTGTCTTTTTATCTTCATTCAAGGTATCAAGGAAACATATGGCCTGAGCTTATCAGCCCCGTTACATGTGATTTATTACTTTTTCATTGACTGCCTGCTGGTAAGCTGACCCCTGCATCAAATTAACAGTAATTGTTACAAGATAGTGGGGGAGTAGTTTCTACTCTCTCTCTGGGGCCTGACACAGAGCTGAAACACTTATTTTCCTGCATTTGCACACGAAATTTCACTATGTTTGTTTATGAATTATCACACATCGTGAATGTGTTCCTTCAGTAAACTGTAACGTCTACAAGAAAAAATGCGGGTCTAATATTGAACTGGCCAGAAATAATGAAAACAAACCAAACAATAAAACCGCTGTTAAATTATCATTTTATTGCACATACATCAGGCACACGGTTCATAAACTATGATTGCTTGACACTCATCCTGTTTTCCATTCATTGTCGTGCTCTCTCGAGATGTGAAATGCATTCCATCTACGTTGATGCTCAATCAGCCATACTCCAATATCCTGTTTTGCTCCAATCGTTGTATCTTGTGGCAGGACAGAACAATACAAATGGATTTACCGGTGGTTTGAACAAGCTTCGTACACCCTAATGCATTAATATCGTGTCATTGACATGTGTCGTTTCTTCAACAAATTTTCCCAACAGTTTATACAACGCAGAAGAAAACTACACATACATGCGCGAGTCTTTTATTAATAACTAAAAATAGTGGCTTTAGTAGTAAGACTATTTAAAAAAAAAAATACAATATTTTAAAATGTTTTTATTTGATCGTTTTGAAAACAGAGTAGACGTTCTTTGTCTGATGTAATGTGTGTGGTTTACATATTTTGCGAACAAATGTGTTTTAATCAAACGCGAACAACGATTGTAATTACATATTTGTCAGTCAGATTGGTAAATGAGAAAGTAAATTTGCGAACAAAATCAATACTATTCGCATGTATCTTAGTGCACGTGCAGTACGATGCAACCAAACTCGAACGTGGTCCTGAAGTATAAGAGCGTCGTTGATGAAAGATTTCAATGTACTCATGTACAAAATGATTTCAGACAAAACCTGTTAAGGTTAAAAATGATGTATTCAGTCGTTGGTTGAGAAATTCAAATATTGTTGTGATACAATTGTGAGTGACTGTTCAGCTTAACATTTAATGTACTTAATGATTTTAATTGTATTTTGTATATAATCAAACATATTTTGATAATATGTTTTAAATATATGATGATTCAATGACAACATAATTAATGCTGAAGAGAGCTATCCGTTTCATGAAGTCATACTTGTGAAACACATATCTTCATCAATAAGTATATATCGAATGTTCTGGTGTAATGCAAGATATGCAATGTCGTTTCAATCAAGCGACAACAAATGGTGTATGCAGTCGAAGGGATAATGATACAATTGTTATAGTGATTACGGAAATAACATTGTCTTATCATTTTCATTGGCTTTATAACCTTTTATTTCCCTTATTTGTTATCCGTCTGGTCGTTATTTCCAATATTCGAAAAAGCATACCCGTATTGCCCAGCCAGTGTCTCAATAAAATTAATTAGCGTGAAATAAAACAGCTGAGTCCGTCCTTAAGTAAATCACATGAATTAATTGATGAATGTAAAATATGTCGGTCTTAATATTGATCAAGCGATACATCTTACAATTTGATCTACATGTTCTTACTTTAACAACCTTTTTGTTATCTTTGCAATTCGTCTGTTGTGTCTGGAATAATTCGTTGACAAAATGTAGACAAATGTGTACGTTGTTTACATTTTTGTCGACATATGTTATCCATCACCGTCAGTTCAAAATGTATAATTACTGAAAATATGTTTTTAATTGTAATTGTATGGTGGTGTTAACGACTCTATTTAATGCAATATTAGAATTTCTAAAAACAAATCATTAGCAACAACATTATACGAGCCGAGTAATGTCATTTTCAGATGTACAAATAAACCAATGTATTTACTATCAAAGAGTATGGGTTTGTTATACCATTGTAAATACTGGCATTGTCAGAAAACCAGAAGAAGAAAAGAAACACATACTTCCATTTAACGCGAAAACAAAGCAAAAACCATCCTTTGAAAAAGAAGATATCATGTTTCGAAACAATTCAAGTAATATCATTAATTATTTTGGGTTCGATATACACCATACTAATGAGTTAACGGTCATTTCTATAAAAATGTAATATAATGTTACAGTTTTGTTGTAAATAATTATGATATTTTTTATTAATGAATATTGTAATGGTAATTTATATTATTATACAAAAAAGTTTTGATTGATTGCCAATAATAACTAAAGAAACATATTAAAGAATACAAATACAATATAAAATCAACTATATAGCGTAATTTAATTGCACGCGTTTGCCTGGTTAAGTAGAGGTGTACGACCACACTTTGTTAGAATGGATTTCTCTCCGAGCAGCCTTGTTACAACCCGTTTTGCAGTAAATTGATTGCAAAACGGGTTTGAGTGTCATATTACAATTTGATTTTTTTTCCTAAAAACCCGTTTTGCAATTAACCCGATTTTATTGCAAATTAGGTTTATTTCAAAACGGGTTGTTATAAAAAAGACAATCCAACCCGTTTGCAATAAATTTATTGCAAAACAGGTTTATTGCTAAACGGGTTGTACCACAGCCGTTATGTTGCATTTATTCTATGCAAACATTCAGTGCAATACATTTGTATAACTATGAATGAAAGCTTCATTACAACAAACATAATATCGGTATTTTTCTTACTCAAACAAACACTGAAAATGAACGAAATAAATTTAGTGAAAATTGCAACGATATTTAAACTATGTTATGAAATAAAAAAACGAAACATGTATGTATGATATATTTATAATAATTTGCTTATATTAGACCATAGCTTTGTTGACAATATATCCGCTCTTTGTAGTAATTTTAAGTCTTGCTCTGTGTGAAATACAATTAAAGTGCTCATTTGATAATTAAACATGTCACCCAATAGTGAAATGATGTCTGAAAATGTTTATTATTTATGCTGGTAAACGAGTGCTTTTATGTTGGAAATATGTTTGTTGGCGCAGATTCCTTAAATTTCGCAAACCCCAATCACCTAATCTTAGAGCATCCTTCTGGTTTACCCAATTGCTTGCGCGTGTAATTGAACGCATTCTATATATATAGGATCTGGCATGAGTTGTCATATCATACCATATTTTATTAAACGAGTTCAGGAATTTTGTTAGTAAGCGAGCCTTTGGCATGCTTTAAAATGAGCAAATTAAATAAATATTTACGCAAACATAATGATAAATCCCGAATGTTGTTTACATTTCGTGACGTCATTTGACTTTGCAACGTCATTTCAGCAAAATAACAAAATGCGATTGGTCAATAAACGAAAACTAAGCCAATGAAAACGCTTTAAAAGTATATTACACATGTGTAATATAAAAATATATGTAATGGTTATATAACATGGGAAACAGGGTATGGCATGTGATAAATATGTATTCCCTGTTAATTTTGTTGAAGTTCTGTTGTACCCAGCGTTTACAATGGAGCATGTTTATGTTTCTACGCTCGAATGGTTGTTTTAGAAATAACATGTTTGGTGATTACCATACACCTTTCGGTATTACTTACTTTTGAAAAACAGATCGCAATTCAACATTCTGTTTTCAAAGGCGAATTGATAATCTTTTAAACTGTTTTGAAACCGAACAAGAGTAACTCACGGTATCGTTTTGGACACGAGGCATCATAACACTCAGACTCGTATACGGGGTATTGCAGTCTACGGTACCGGTACGGTACACGAGGCATCATAACACTCAGGTTCGTATACGGGGTATTGCAGTCTACGGTACCGGTACGGTACATGAGGCATCATAACACTCAGGCTCGTATACGGGGTATTGC
>VMBQ01015154.1:0-13031 GCA_007657795.1 Dreissena rostriformis | reverse complement strand
GAATATGTATGTCTGTTTGTGTATCTGGTTGTTCACACTATATATATATATATTGGTATCGTTTTTTATTGGCTGCTTTTTAGTATACACATCAACATTTGTATTACATACACACACACTTTTGCATTTAAGTCCTAGAATGTTTCAGTCGTTTCTATCGAACATAATTGTATTCGTCATAAGAAATATAACTATATGTTACTTTGCTCGTACATTGTTTCTTCAAGTTTGAACTTTCTCATGAAAGTTATCGGACAAAATTCACACGGAAAATGTTAAATCTTGATAGCAAGTACACGCTTTTTAAATAATTCAATTTATAATTAATCATAATTATGCGTCATCGTATTTTGCGCATGAGGCATGCGAATGCTATTCAATCAATTTGTAACGTAGTAAAGATGTTTATTGCATACTTATTAAATACTAAAAGCTTTACACAAATAATAAGTATGTTTATACAAATTAAATGATCCCAAACATTTACACTTCTATCAATATTTCCAACCATAAAGTAAGCATTTTACTAAGTCAGAAACAATGGTAAATAAGCCAAACACAATTCTTATACAAACATAGCGTTTTGTATTAGGTAATCCAGACGTCAGTCAGTGGGGTCGGTTGCATTATTTTCTGATCGCTTACACTTAAACAATCACACGGGATAGTATGCCACCCTAAACTTGAAGTCAAATAGCAATTGTCGATAATTCGTTAAATCTGGCGATGTGTAAAGAAAATGTGCATGCAATTTTTAAAGTGTTTATAATTTCATGATATGACATTTGCATGTCTGTTTTACAATTCAATACATTGACAATCAATTTTGAAGACTGAATTAAATTCGTGTTTCTATTCATTATACAATAGCCCAGTCTGAACTGTTTTTACTCGGAGGTGGTCATTCAAGGCAAGCAATTATCCCGGTAATTTGTAACGTCAATGACGTCATTGGGAGGGTCGGGGACGTGGCCCGTGTGTAGAGCTCATCGACACCCGTCTTTTGTATTAAGTGCTCGAGGTACGAGTTTACTGATATTTGATTAATTTATTCATTAATTATCTGTTCCAAACTGATCAAAGTATATAAAGTGTGTAACAATTTCTAAACATAAAGACAGGTACCTCAATGAAAAGTATACATTTACATTGTTTTGATTTTGTTTTTAAAGTGTTAAAACACGTAAGGCCCGTTCTGTTAACATTTGTTTACATGAAAGTTGCCCTTGAAGAATATACACCTTATTGTGACATGAAAAAAGATACAAACATTGCCTTTAGGCAACTTGCATAAACGGTGCGAATGTAACATGTATTTAATATTTATTTACTCGTTTAAAATTGTAGGCAAATCAACAGGAATGCGGAGTTCTTATATTTAATTTTGGAAACCGAGGTTAAACAGAACTACTGTGGTGACTATTCGGCTATTTGCTCATTTCTATCAAAGTGCTCAAGAAGGTCAATCATAATTTATCCCCCCTAAACAGCAGCAGTAATCTCCGACTAAGTTTCGTATTTTGTTTCATAATTAGTTCGATGACAAACGCTTACAAGAAAACTATTTTATTTCCTTTTTTTATTTGTTTAAGTTCTGAATACGAAATAATATGTATTGATTTCCGTGTTTCGTTCTGTCGAAGGCAACACGAAAAACAAATTGACGGTATACTGTATACGCATGTACACATATGTGACTTTGTGTGACAGTATGAACGTGCGCGTGGATGTTATGAGCATATATTACCAAAATCTCGAAACCGAAGTGTTTATGATTTTCACAAAGTATTATATTAAAGTTGCATATGCTATTTATCTATAAACAGTGATGAGAAATCCACAATATTACGCTAGTCAGTTGTTTAAGTAGTGTGTTTTTCAGTATGTATATGTATTATCTCACTGGCTTTTAAAAGGTTATATTTTTAGTTTCATGTGACCAACTGGTTTTATTTAATGCATGATAATTCATCAAAAAAGCCTTTGTTGTAACAACCTCGATCACAAATAATAATATATAAATACATTTGTAAGAGCTAAAGTGATGTTGCCATTTTATTATTTTATTGTTTTATTTTAATTTGTGCACGCATGAATGCCTTCATGCCTGCCTGCCTGCTTGTCGGCCTGTCTAAAAGACTGCCTGTTTTCCTGCCTGCCTGCCTGTCTGACTGCCTGACTGTCTGCCTGCTTGCCTGTCTGCCTGTCTGCAAGACTGCCTGCATGTCTGCCTGACTGACTGCATACCTGCCTGAAAGACTGCCTGCCGGTCTTTATGTCTAGCTGCCTGAAATACTGACTGCCCGTATGCCTGTCTTTATGCCTGTCTTTATGCCTGCCTGTTTGCCTGCCTGTTTGCCTGCCTGCCTGCCTACCGGCCTGCCTTCCTAACGGCCTGTCTTGCTACCGGCCTGCCTTGCTACCGGCCTGTCTGCCGGCCTGTAGGCCTGTCTGCCTGCCAGTTAAGTTTGAATACATTCATTATACGTCATCGTGTCACATCTGCACATTTAAATACACACATTTTCAGTTCTCATTGCCCAAGGCATTTATCAATAACCACTTGGCAATATGGATAATTGCAATAACGCAATTGCGGTGAACACGTTTACAGGGCAAGTTGCCCTTCCTTGTTTTAATCACCAAAATTCGTCATTAGATCAGTTCTTTCTTGTACGCGCGTTTGCTTACGTCTACAACCTGTTATGGTCTTCTGGAAATTGATACTTTCAAGCTGAAACGTTTGTGATATATTCAAGTTAATAAAATATGCTAATACATCTGATAATCGTGTATGTCGTGACGCTTTCTGAAGCGCACAGCCGCCATCGGAAACAGCCCCGATGTGACCTGGAGGCGGCTCCGTATGGATGCTGGAAGACGCCCTTGGATGGGGATGCCATGGATCTGAAGTTTATTTGTTTTCTTTTGTTTCAAATATTTGTTCAATGTGTTATTATACAAAAACAACCTCAAGAAAAAGTACTTGTGTCGTTTCATGATTTGTTTCATGACCTGTTTTATTAAACGTTTGATGGATAGTTTCATACACCGTTTCATGCATAGTTTCATACACTGTTTCATGCATAGTTTTGGCTATGATGAAGTCTTCTAAATTCCATTGCTTTACTATATTTATTACAAATATTTTATGGTTTGAAAAGACGGATCCCTACGCAAAAATGAAGATATGTTTGTTTTATAAAAGTTAAAAAGTTTGAAATTACACTGGTCATATGAGTGTTTCAAAAACATTAGATTTGATATTTTCTGCAAACTCCAAATTGAAAATACCATTTTTGCGAAAATTCATCCTGACTGTTAAGAGGAGGATCATTCGATTATTCCACCGCGGACAAAAAGGACGATGAATTCATAATTTTCAACTAGATTGTTGTTTTATTCTTCTCAATTCCCAATAATTACTTTGGACTTTTGCATTGTTTATATATATATAAATTAGTGCTTTTTCAGAAAGCATTAGCTTCAATACATAAATTGTTGATAAAACTGCCGATGAGTAAGTGATGTTATTCCCCAAATGATGTTAATACAACATTATACCGACCGATTTTTTTTTTGGGGGGGGGTGGGGGGTATGGGATGGTGAAAGGATAATTTTGTACAACTACTACCAGGTCATGTGTTAAAGGACTGTTATTTTACTTAATAAGAATAATGGTGTAGACGTTGGTTAAATACAAAATATGTGTTCTGTCGTTAGTATATGCCGGTAACGATGGCTACTTTCTGCTATATTATTTTGGTGTGTTAGCTGGTTTGCAGAAGGTCGCCAACACTACAAAACGACAAAAATGTCCGCATAAAACACAAACATGGAACAAATACGACGATGTTGACATTCGTCGCCCTTTGTGTCGTTCTGGCGGGTTTATTCGTCATTCCGGCGTGTAGTCGTGTTTGCGATTTTCTAAACCCGCCAACACGAGAGAATGCCAAATATACCCACCAGCACGACAACACGGGCACCAATACGAAAATGATGGCATGTCTCGTCCTGGCGTGTTCTCGAGTTGCCGACATTCAAAGCCCCAACATGCATACACGAGATGGCAGAAGTAAGCCACCGTAGACGATCATACAACTTCAATATATAGTTGAAGCACAAAATATGTTTTAACTTGATATTTTAATATGTTATAGATGTACCATATTTATGTGAATACTTATATCTTAATTACAATTCCCTTAATCGTTTGAATAGATTACCGATACTTACGACACTAGAATATTTAAACGAAGTGTGTTGTATTTCATTCAATCTTCACGTTTTGGCATTAATGATTTATGTTCTGCCTGCAACGGGACATTTGATTGAGATCGTTTTTGACGCGCGTTTGATTTCGGATTAATGATGAAATTTGAAGTTCGGCTAGACCTAAACCGCGGCATATATCCCCAATGCGTTGCATTGACCATTCCAACGTGGTGATCCCAGTTTTGATAATTCTATGTTTATATTTAGTGATGTTTTCAAAGTAGTGGATAAGAACAAGTCTTGCTCTCCCGATAGAGTTTCTGGAGTTTCATTGTTTGCAATTGTAATGCAATTAGCTGACAACGCGAGATCTAATAATTTAACTTATTATCAAATGTGCATTGCTGTTAGCTATTGTATGGTGGTCTTATCTCGTCAAAGTAAGCATTTGAATAAGACGACTTATTAAACGATGTTGTGTCTATGTTTTTCTCAGTGTTCCTTAAACATTTGACGAATAAAATGAAATAAAGTATTGTCCTTGGTCTACATATAACAGCTCTGGTAGCTTCGATTTTGCTGGGTCGATCGCAGGAGGGAAACAATTGTTATTGTAATCCTTAATGTTGTAGAGGGTTTCGTGAAAGTGTTATCAATGTTTGTTATTTATGCTTATAATTTAAGTTTTACAATGTTCAAACAAATTTCAATTGTCAGTTGGAATACAGTCAACAGATTATAAATACAACATTTTATGGCAAGAACAAGACAAAATCACAAAGCACTTAACCATACAATAAAACATGTATTTTGATTGTGTTGTTTTATATCCGAACACGCCATTGAGCACAAACATTGATGGTGTCAATTGACCAATAAATCAATATTAAAAAAAACAATGTTCATACCGAACGAAAGCCATGCGTGGAAGAAATTAAGCATTAACGTGCAACAATATTCATAAAACAAAACCAGAAGTAGGAATACGTTTAAATTCTATGTTTTAGAATTCATGTACATGTAGATATGAAGAAAGAGAAATGCAAATATCACGAACTTTATATATTAAATCCCTAAAACTGTTGGAAATCAAACTAAAATTAAATAGTTACTACGTTAATTTCTATGTAATTGATCATGTAAATTTGTTAACTTGTTCGTGTTTAAATAATTGTTAGCCACAGTTTTCTATGACAAAAAAAAACTCAACTGCATAAATTGTATAGACATGGATTTATTTATTAAAAGTAGGGATGCAAGAGGTAACACAAATCATTAACCGGTTAAAGTAAATTTGTTTAAGTATACTTTAACAAATGTCAAATTGCTCGTACATGTACGCTCTATAAAAAAAAAATAGGGATTTACGATCGCTTGCTTTAATAACATTAGCGGCCATATCAGTTTGTAAATGAAAATGTGTTATAACATGGAATTTTATAATTTGTAAATGTATGTTTAGTTTTGTATTTATATTTCCTGCGTAAAAACATGTGAGTAAAAAGTTAAAGAAGTACAATTTGTTCATTTTTACGGGTCATTATTTTATTATTGGTGGAGACGTTTCTGTTAAACCCCGCAGTTCACAAGTTACATTTTCGCGGGTAAAACAAAACAATAGTGCCCATTATCAAAACGTACCCCTGTTTGTTACCGCAAAGGTAGTGATTTATGGTTTTATTACGGTGTTTGTTGATACGTTCTTTATTACCGTCGTTGGTGTGGCATTTTGTTCTAACTAGACGCCAGATGTATGGTGCCAGTATGTCGCACGCTAAAGTTAAATCGTACGATTTATACCATGAAAAAAGAATAATTACAAAAGTCGGAATAACAATTACCAAACAAAATGTAACCGCTTAACTAATAGTTTCAGTAGGTTAACCGGTTAACCAGTTAACCTCTTAGTATCTCTAATTAAAAGCATTATTTTAGTGCCAAATTATCATTGTACTGCATACATACCATGTACTATCGTGATGTCATTTGTACGCATCTTTGATTACTTGCAATTAAACAGCGTTAAATAAGAAGCACATGTTGAGTATTTACCTTTCATATTATAAACAATTATATGCGACAACACCGAGTAAGAACTGCAATGTTTGAAACTATGCATTAAGACCCGGAACCATTCCGCCTGATACACATTTTCCATGAGATTTTCACCGTTGAACATTTCGTCCAAATAATTGTCCAAACCACTTGCAGCGGTAACCTCCCATTTTTTTCAATTTCAGCTGTAACCCCTCTAGCCATCACACGTTTCCAAATCTGGAATGACTTGAAATTGTTCAACAATTTTGATGAAACTTGTTTCATAGCTAGATCAAATACAATCAATTTTCTTCACAAAAGGGATCTTAATGTTTGATTTGCAGTAAAAAAAGGCAATAGAGAATATTAATAAAATATTAATAGCATACATAATTATTCGAGTATTTGAATCATCATATTGTTTATTATACCTGCAGGGGGTTTATCCAGCCATATCTGCGAGGAGATTTATAATGATCAACTGGACGCATGCCTTTCTGTTTCTAGATCTCTGGAAAGGTCTTCAATGTATTATGGCGGATAGATGCTGTCGGTCTCATAAGAGAGAACATCCTCCCGCCGTTCCACGAAAACATGGCCTATGAATTGGTGGGTGTCAACACGGTCCGAATGGGCTTCAAAATAAGGTTAACACATAGCACAGTTTTTATGAGTCGTTGTGTATTAAACATGTTCATGTTCATATTTTGTTTTTTCCTCCCAAAGTGTCTAGTGTTTCGTAATTCGACCACTTCATGTTCGACCGACGTTATTCAGTGTTTTCAGGTTCACTGTTCGCATTGTACTCATTTAATGTTTCAATTTTGTATTTGATAATTTCATAATCACTTTTCGAAGATTGATCATTTCATGTTCATATTTCGTAAGTTGATCATTCCATGTTCATATTTTGAAGTGCAATTGCTCAAGTTCATAATCGACCCATATAAAGTTTTGTTTCTCAACATCGCGAGTTTATGTCATTTACTCATTGCAGGACCTGTGCAACTGTGAACGCCATTTTATTTTTGTGTAATTTGACCATTCTCATGTTGGGCCTGTGATGGCCATTTTTTTGTAGTTTGACCATTCTCATTTAGGTCATAGCAGGAACTGTCCTACTGTGAACGCCATTTGTTTGTAATTTGACCCTTCTCAGTTTTGTCATGGCAGGACCTGTGCAACTGTGAACGCTATTTTTTGTAGTTTGACCCTTCTCATTTTGGTCATTGCAGGACCTTTGCAACTGTGAACGCCATTTTATTTTTGTGTAAAGTGACTCTTCTCATCTGGTCGTTGCAGGACATTTCCAACTGTGAACGCCATTTTCTTTTGTTATTTTACCATTCTCATGTTGGTCTTTGCAGGACCTGTGCAACTGTGAACGCCATCTTTTTTGTATGTTGACCCTTCTCATTTTGGGCATTGCAGGGCCAGTGCGACTGAGAACGCCACGTGCTTAGTTTTCCGAGCCGGAACCGACATCGCGGATGGTCGAGTAATAAGCAAAACGAAGGCCATTATCGAATTTGGTACATTAATATATATATATATTTTTTTGGTCCAAACATACAATATGGTAAAAGGGTTATACCTTAAGTATTTCAACATTATCGGGGGCCTTTCACTTGTATATATAGGACCCAAAGATACATAGATTTATTCGGGTAAATGTTTGGAAAGTAATTTCAGTACATAAATGATAAATAAGCACATTGATGGTAAATTATGCTTTTAAGAATGCACAATCTCAATAAATACAAAAGTATTTTACTTAAAGATGAATAATTAATTAAGCCTTATATTTGGCATACGATTGGAAATATACTGACTTATGAAATTTAATATTTGCCTCCTTCATTACCCCTAGACCTGACACTCCCTAAAGTCAGCTTTAGCCCCTACCGGATATGGGTGATGTCAGAGCAACCGGACGCTTACACCATAGAGTTCTGGTGCAGCAACCGCAGCGCAATCGTCAACGGGCTCTGCGGCGCACGCTGGTGGGTCCAGATCACCCTCTCGCCGGAGCGCATGAACAATCCGCTGATGTTTAGCATTGTGAACGAACTGTACCGGAAGTTGGGACTTGGCCTTGACGACCCGAGAAATACGTTTCCATGGAAAGGTTATAGTATGTATATGCGTATAAATTGCTAAAGAAGTTTAATTTAATGTGCCGCTCAAGATTAAGGACCAGAAAGTTTGTTTCACTTATTTGGCATCTCTTCCAAGTAGATCTTAAACTCCAAATTACTATCGTTTAAGCCAGATGCTAAGCGAGTGGCGATTTCTAAATCACATCTTTGATTTAACTAGCTGCTGAGTGGACACGAGCCATGGGAGACTCTAACCTTCGACCATCTGCTCCTAAGGCGAACGGCCTTACTATTAAGCCACGGAGACAGTTTTTCGAAAATATCTGTTTCGGTTATTTAATTGAATAATTTGTATTGGTCGTCTTTGCATGTTTGATATGTACCCGTCTTTAGGAGCCAAGATAACATTTGAGGGATTGCAGCAAACCATTGTATGCGAATGTACGGAAAACAAATGACAAATTTGGCAAAGACGTTGTTTTTTATGTATGTAACTGCTTTACAACGACGTTCTTTAAGCTAGAAAATGTTTTTAAGTGAAGTGAAATGCCTATAAGATTCTATGAATATCAAACAAGGACCAAATACTACAAGTTGGTTGACCCCCTTCTGTATTTGAACTGATTTCACACGATTTTACAGCGTGTAAATAATAAAAATGGGGTTAATCCATAACTGGACTATTTGATAGTTAGGTTATGTTACCTATGTTGGCAGATATAGGTCATGCCTAAATTAGTAAGCGCCATGTAGCAGTTTTTATTTTTTTGACTAAACTACTTTCATTGCTTCCTTTGTTTCAGATTGTCCCGGAGATTTACTGTAAAGAAATACATATGATGTGTCAATACTGCAGAAAGCAACGCCAGTCAATATAGTATATATTTGAGTACAAAAAACATATTATTTAAACAATACTTTCCTCTAAAATTAAGTAAATTTTTAATCTGTGATCCTATCAAATAAAGGCCAAGTTGTCAAAGAGTGTTGCTATCAAATAAAGAAAAAGTGTCATATGTGTTCATATCAACTTAAGGTCAAGTTATCATCTGTTTTGCTATCAAATAAAGGTCAAGTTGTCATCTGTGTTGCATTAAAAAAAGTAAAGTTGTCATCTGCGTTCCTATCAAATAAAGTAAAGTAGCTATCTGTGTTCCCTTCAAATAAAGTTAAGTTTTGTCATCTCTGTTACAATAAGATATAGTTCAGTTGTCATATGTGTCTCTATCAAATAAAGAAAAGTGATCATCTGTGTGCCTATAAAATAAAGTAAAGTTCTTATCTGTGATGTTTAGTTGTTGTTTTATTTGTATGCTGATCCCAAAACGGTGTGCACAATCGTTTGAGTTTGTTTCGCATGAAATAGTATATATGTATTGGTATATGTAATTTAAAAAAGGTAGCAATATCGAAACCAACCCAGTCATGTTTATTATGAAAAGCTATTATTATTTGTGTTATGCTTTTGAATGATTACCACAAAAAATCATTGTTTGCTTTAACTTATTCCGACATGTGTGTTTGCTTGCCATTTCCTACCGATCCAACGCAATTGTTTGCTCTCTTTTTTTCTTGTAATATCAGTCCTGTTTCATTTTCAGTATTACTCTTTATTTTTGACGGTTATGCAAGTTTTATTTTATTATAGTTGTTTACCTTAATTAAAAAATAGTAATAAGTAATTAGTTCTATCAAATAGACAGCTGCATTCCATACTGGAATCTATTTATTTTGCCAAACTTTAATCATGCCTATTGCTATGCTCATTACCAGCAGCCCTGTGTAGGCAATGGAAAAAAAACCCATTTTAAGTGCGGCCTAAGCATCAATCTATTGTCTCATAGCAATGGTAATAAAAGACGAGTAAACAATACGATAACATTTATTTAAGTCACAAAGTATATTAACTGACTATTACAGCTCATCCCGCTTTACAAAGAACAACAACACAAAAACAGAAATAATACATTTGGTCGGTTAACATGTTCGTACACTGAACAAATTATTATTTAATTGTCGTAGGGTAATTTCATCCTAAAGGATACAAATACTAATACTATTTGATAGATTTTCAATATACAAATGGAGTGTCATTTAAAATCTTCAAATGTTAATACATCACAGTTTAATAATCAAATAAGACCATTTTAATTCGATATAACTAAATAAAGTGGTCACCGTATGCCTGTTCTGATCATTGTACTTTTAATCGCATAAGCCTTTTAATAATTTATACAGTAATGCTAACAGTTTTTGTTTTATTTTAAAAGCTGCAACGATCAACATATTCGTTCGGAATATGAGATCAAGTATGCTTAATTGCGTGTGCTTTTTATTTTGAAAATAAACTCCCCAAGGGACGTAATTTTGGAGCATTACCTCAGTATTCTTCTCGCAACTATAACCGCCACTGTTTGATTATTTAAAACTGTTTTACGACTTGTCGGGTTTTCACATTTCATTTTTTTCATTATACATTCAAAGTATGCCCGACCCTAGAACTACGGACTACGGCAATTGAACCATTGATTTATAGCAGATATGTAGGCTGCTAGAAATATAAAAAAGTAATAAAAATGAACACTTTGGAAAAACAAATGCTATTATTATAACATATAGGGTTGGGCGGGGTGAGACATATGCTTAATCCAGATATTTATATTTTCAATAGCTTTTCTCGTTCAGGTTTCCAGCCGATAAACATTAACGTAACAAAAAAACACAGCCTATAGCCTAGACCTACGTTTGCTTACCTTGGCCGAACTACCGGATATGGTATTTAATAGGTTACAATATTCCTTGCAAAAACATGATTGCTTGTCTGTCCGTGCTTTTAAAAGTGACCACTACAATTTGGTTAAGTTACACTACAAATAGTTCTCGATGCGTGTTGGTTCGAAAGTACACTCTATTTCAAATGTTTAAAATGTCGCTGATTGAATACGGAATACGAATTTAATGGAATTTTGCATCAAAAGATTATTTACTACGAATCATGTTCTTGAACAACAGATGAACCAACCTGTCTTTCGAACATGAATTTAAAAAAGAAAAATCCTTGTCAAAATTTAATTTATATATTTCAGAATGGAAAACTATTGAGATTGCTCTTTTCATTTTTAGATAGTTAAAATTTTCCAGATTAATACAAACAACGTGTTAAACATATATAAACAATTATAACATAATAATACAAAATACATACAAGTTAATGATTCTTATTAACTAGAACCCGAAATTTAAATATTGACCTTTTTGAATGGATACCTATTGTAGTCAATATTGTATTAGCCCAATCATGTCAGTGACTTAAAGCCAATAAGTTTCCCGTTTTACTGCGTTATTTGTATTTCCTATACTGTATGTAAACATAGCTTAATCTGTCATGTTCCATTATCATACAAGAGAGACATTAAACTGATGTGTGTATGACTTTAAATAGGGGCTATTTAAATAGATCAAACATTTGTTGTTTTAGAAAAGTATACATTATTATTATTTATTTATTATAGTCTCATCCAATATTTACATTTATCACAGTTTTGCATATATATAACAATAAGATAAAACATTGGCCACTCATAAAATGAGTTATAAGAGACTTGTACTGCTTATCAATGTACTTTACATGACAATCAATATGCATGTTAAAAGCTATATTGCCACCACCAATCTTACTATTTGTCATACAAATTTGTTGCCAAAAAAATATCCAACACTGTGAATTGTGACATTATTTCATAAATAGTTAACCACCAAGAGAAAACATTCCACCATCATGGCATACCATGATAAGCTGATTAGTGGTGATAATATATACTTCTAACCTAGTACAAACTTACATTTACATGCACATTGTGTCTGCCTATTTTTATTTAATACACTATGTGTTTACATGTGCTTACACTAATAATTTCTCTCTTAAAGGAATTGATAATCAAGCGCAAAAGCATTGCATCTTTTGTTTTGAATGCTATTTTTATTGAACAGTAATAAAAGATAAGACTCCAAATTAATTTCAATGTTTTGGCGGTTACATACATGTACACAAGAATCCGGACAACATCTTATCGACCTAAAGCCCTTAGTGCCCAAGACCTTTTTTTGTACAAAACAATTATGATTTTTCAATTCTTCAGGAAAATTTTGAAGACTGCATAATTGTCCATAAGACCAATTGTGGATGACATCTCTCATGGCGGAGAGTTCAGTTGCAAGATCGCTCTGGTAGTTTTCTGTCTCTTCACCAACGTTACATTGACGGCGACAACGATACAGAAAGAAAAATTCAATTTCATTATTCTAAATGGATAATTAGATACGGACGTTGAATAAAGTATTAAATGTATTACCGGGAGTTTACCATGGCGCACACTTTTGCATAGAAAACACAATGCTACAAACGCGTACTTCATGTATAGAATTTGTACTTGAACGTAATGGGCCCGTTTGATAAAATATGTTTATGTTTTTCGTAAGAATTATGCGATTCTTACGAACGAACGTTCTAACTCAAATTTCTACGGACGTTTATTAAACACGCTCGCAAACTAAAGAATTCGTATGATTTTAAGAACATTAAACCAGTCTGCGCTCTTCAAATGAAGGTTTAAAAACACAATTTATATAAACACAGGGCCACAGTGCGAAATAAGAAGATAAAATCATTGAATGTA
>VMBQ01015153.1:0-13060 GCA_007657795.1 Dreissena rostriformis | reverse complement strand
TGACAGTACTGTAGCACCACATACCTGTATGCCACCATCTCCACATTGGGCTGCTCCCATTTCAGGACAACATTGTACTGAAAAGAATACAACATATACATGCATACATACAGAAAGGTAAGTTTTGTATGTACTTTTATTTTAATAAGATGTATTTTTTATAGTATTGATAAACATTGGGTTGCATACGAAAATGTGTCTTATATGCAATGTTTTCAATAAGAGGTGGTCGCTGGCAAATTTGACTACTTATAAGCGCTTTTTAGCTAACTAGAAATTTGATTGCCATCACCAATGTTTGAAAAAAAGCAGATTCAATTACTTTTTGTTAATATTGTTATGTGCTTTATGAAAAAATGCTGAATGCCTTTGTGTCAAATCGCCATGTCTTTGAGTTAAAATTGACATGTATTTGTGTTAAATGGCCAATTCAAGCCCAATGTTACTACTATCCACTCAAGGTTCAGATAAGTAAAAGCAATCATTATAGTAAAGAAGCATTGTCTCACAATGAAGGTATTTGAATAAGAAACAAATGCATATTTATAAAGATTTACTTTCTTTTTTGCTGAATTATCTGAAGATAGGTTGTGCATGTTTCATTCAATATAAATTTAAATTCATGTTCAATTGTAGATATTATTAAATAAAATCAGTGCCCAATGTGCCACGTAAGTTTACGGATATTCAATGGGAAATACCACTGTCCAATTACTTGAAATCTTTAAATAGATTCATATCCTTCTTTTACATCCTGTATATGCACATGTTTGTGTTTATGAAATTCTTAAACACATTTATGGTCAATATTGGTTAGGATTTGCTTTTTAAACTGTGAGTCTGTGTTTATTGTGAATTACAGATTGAAATGAAAGATCATGTATACCACTTCTTTTATGTATTATATATAAGATTATTAACATGGTTTCACCATAGCCATATAAGGAAAACTGCAGTGCCCCCTGATGGCCATGTTTTTCAAGGGACTGGAACCATTTTCAAACTCGGTCAAGATATCATAAGAACAAATATGCTGACAAAGTTTCATGAAAATTTTACTTAAAATGTGAGAACTAGAAGGTCAACAAGCTTTTTCTTTAATGTAACCTTGTGACCTACATGACCCAAGTCAAACTCACCGAGTGTTAACAAGGTTTCACAATAACCATATAAGGAAAGCTGCCCCACCCCCTGGTGGCCATCTTTTTTTAACAAACCAGAACCATTTTCAAAATCAGCAGGGATATCATTAGAACAAATGTTCTTACCAAGTTGCATAGAGATTGGACTATGAATGTGGCTTTTAAAGTGTAAACAAGCTTTTTTCTTTAAGTTGACCTTGTACCCTAGTTGTTGACCTCAAGTAACCCAGTTTCCAAAAAAGGCTATGATAGGATTATGACACATGTTCTCACCAATTTTCATAAAGGTTGGACAATAAATGTGGCCTTAGTAGAACCATTAAATAATTCTTGTTAACAAACCTGTATATAATGCATACAGCATTGAATATATAACTTCACTACTGATAAAGTCATGTGTATATTATATACTGGCATTGTTGTTTTAAGTTTAACCTTCTAGATAAAGCCCTAGGTTATTGAGACACTAATGAGTCAATTTTCTGGGTGAAACCAGTACAATGTCTTTAGAGAAGATCCTGAGAACTGTTTGAGTTGGGATCGAACCTGAAACCTCCTGACTGCTAGATGGACACCATATCTAGTAAACCGATGAATGCATTTTTGATATTTTGTCTTTGTATTTGATCAATGGAGCCTCGTGCTGGATAGACTGGGCTTAACCCTTTGCATGCTGGGAAATTTTTCGTCTGCTAAAATGTCGTCTGCTGAATTTCTAAAATTAGCATTTATTTGATTTTTTTTCCAAGAATACTATCAGAATAGCAAACAGTTTGGATCCTGATGAGACGCCACGTTCTGTGGCGTCTCATCTGGAACCAAACTGTTTGCAAAGGCCTTCAAAATCCGGTTCCAGCGCTCAAAGGGTTAATGAATGTGAATAAAGTGTAGTCCCAGATTAGCCTGTGTAGTCTGAACAGGCTAATCAGGGACAACGCTTTCCACATAGACTGAATTTTCATTAAGAAGTTACTTCCTTTAAAAGAGAACACTCATAAAGGCGGGAAGTGTTGTCCCTGATTGGCCAACGCAAGATTTCTAAGAACGAGGCTAATTTGATCAAAGGTTGTTGTACTTACCAGCTCTGTGAGTATGTCCGCCCTGTCAGTGCCCGCTATGAGCCAGGACTGGGCGCCATCACTGGCCAGGTGTGCAACGATGCCCGCTGCAAAGTAGCTCACATCTATCTGCTCAGCCTTCAGTAGTCTCCTGTGGAAGTGTGCAAATAAGCAAAACGGGGCTAAATGCATGTGCGTATAGTGTTGTCCGAGATTAGCCTGTGCAGTCCGCACAAGCTTATTGGGGACGACACTTTCCGACTAGACTTTATTTTCGCTAAGGAGAGACTTTCTTCAAACAAAAAATGCCATACAATCGGAAAATGTCGTCTCTAATTAGCCTGTGCGGACTGTGCATACATGCATTAAGCCCCATTTTCCCAAGGCGAGGCTCAAATTAAGATGCATGTACAAATTTGCTTCAACAGTATTCATCTGTATTTAAATTATATAAATCAACTTTATGATCATAATAAGTAATTACCATTGCAATATTAAAGTGATAGTATGTATTAAAAAAAAATCTACATAATATTGTCTTCTTCCTGGAAAATATTAGTTTTAGAGTGAGTTTTGGAGTTTATTTGCTTCTTCTGCACTAGAGACTGCATTATGTAAGGACCCAAGTGTGTCCCTGCACTCTAACCTAATTAACATACTAGACTAATTTAAGTTGGAACAGCTTGTAAATTACAGCTGCAATTTCCAGCTATTTCATTTCACTGAAGGATACTCATTTATGAAAATGTTTATATCTAAGAATCTCTTTTTAAAAGCCTTAGCAAACAGCGTAGACCCAGATGAGACGCCGCATGATGCGGAGTCTTATCTGGGTCTACGCTGCTTGCCACATTTCTTTTGATCTCACAAGCTTCATGCTCAATAGAGGACCACATTTTCTGAGAGATAAAGCTACCCATGCGAAAGACGTCGGACCTCGGACAAATCTGATAAAATTTTACGAGGTCCGATAATATTTCCTAAATTTTGGGACCTCTTGTTAGACAAAAAAAACACCAACAGTAATAAATTTATGTAAATCTTTATTTAAAAAGGAATACGAAATAAGAATATGTAAAAAATACAGACTAGTTTATGTTTATTTTCTTCGATAGATTATTTAACTTTAAATAAATTTTACCAACCAGTCAAACTCGCTGTCTTTGCTGGTGACATAACAAACATTAAAGAAGAACAAGGTCTGATAAAATCTGGCGAGATCCGATAAGTTTTAAAAGTTATCGGACCTCTAAGTCTTGTCCGACAAGATTTTTTCGTCTTTCACATGGGATGGCTATGGGCATACTTAGCAATCATCAGGAAATCTTCGCGCATCAAGAAGTTACGGAACGACTGGACCTCCGCTATGTTATTCTGAAAAAGTATAAAAGCATTAACTCTCAATATATTAAGTCAGTTCATTAAGAATATAAAACATGTTTGACATCTATTTAAACAAGAGTTTGTAAAATTACCAAGTTAATAAATGAAACAAGAGATGTGTTTGTCAGAAACACAATGCCCCCTACTGCGCGGTTTTGAATTAAAAATAACATTTTTTGATTATATCCCTTTAAAAATTATAACTTCCCTTGTTAAAAAGATCTGTACCTGCAAAATGATAAATAGAAATTATCTCCCTTTAAAGCTTGTTACTTCCCTTGGATTTTGTTTTTTGACCATAGACATTGAAGGATGACCTTGACCTTTCAGCACTCAAGTTGCTATCTTTAATATTGCAAAAGTTATGGCCAATGTTAAAGTTTTCGGACGGAATCACAGACTGACAGACGGACTGACAGTTCAACTGCTATATGCCATCCTACCGGGGGGCATACAAAGTCTCGGATATTTTAGTTGTGTGAATATACCATAGAAAACCATGTACAGCATGCAGTTTTTTACCTCAAATTTTCAATTTAAATAGTTGGTGCATTTTAGACATACCGTTATTTGTCAGTATTTTCTAAATCATTCACATTCTTCTTCTTCTGATACAGAACTCCTTCTACATGTATATAGAAGATTTTGTGCCGGCCTCTATTGGTTAATGGGTGAAAAATGTACAACGGTGCAAAAATAATACAAAAGTATTATCAACTCACCAACTGTCCCACATGTGTTCATTTATTGTTATTGCTATAAATTTGTTCCATTTTTAAGAATGGAGATGTTATGAACATTAACTGTGTGCCTTTACCAAAAGCAGTAGTTGTGATTGTATTGCTGAATCATCTGTTATATCCTTTTATAGTATACAATACAAATGATATAGAGTGTGTTTCCATTTTAAGAAAATATCATGTATGCAACCCACTTTGACTTACCAAAATTGTACAGTGAGTACATATTATACTCTGCATTAAAACATGAATATTAGAAATATATAAATGGATGCATATCATTAAGAACGATAATATTATGAAAAACCTTTCTCAAAATGCTTCATCATAACAATTGTGAAAACTTTGAGAAAAATTATTGTAGTAGACAAATTACTTTTTATTCATAATAATCAGTACCACAAAACAATCACTAATAGATTCTGAGCTTTAAAACTAAATACATTTATCATAAGTGTATTTGTAAGTCTATTAATGTATTAAACAAGGCTTGTCACCATAGGATGACATATGCCCCCTTTGTCCACATTTTTCAAAACCTAAAAGCAAAACCTAAACACTAAGTGTGACGGAATTTCAGACGGACGGACAGACAGACGGACAGTGCGATCACTATATGCCACCCTAGCGGGGGCATCAAAATTAAAATGCTTAGAAACTTAAGGTTATTACTTGCGTTAAAATGAAACCACAGCAATAGTTTATTTCCCTAATTGCTTAATAATAAATAAGTACAGTATACACAAGAAATGTGTCCACACAACACAGATGCCCCCAAGTGTAACTTTGTCACTACATAAAAGCAGATTTCAAACCCTAAACACAGGCCCAAGGGTAAAGGTCACAGGGGTAAAAAAATGCTTGGTTATTGAAAGGTCTTGTGCAGATACATACATGTATGCATACCAAATAAAAAGGTTACAACTCAAAAAGAAATATTCCCTTGCACATGAAACATCAAGTAAACTGGATTGTAACATAGAATCATTATCAAGCAGGTATTAAGAAAGGCCTTGNGCGGACACCATGCTAAATCCTTAAAATGCACTAAGTGACCCCATGACCTAGTTTTTGACCCGGCATGACCCATATTCGAACTTGACCTAGATATTGTCTGGATACAACTTCTGACCAAGTTTGGTAAAGATCGAATGAAAACTATTTGAATTAGAGAGCGGACACGAAAAGTGTGACAGACAGCCTGACGGCCAGTGCGAAAACTATATACCCCCTTTTCTTCGAAAGGGGGCATGAAAAGAGCATGCATTTTTGTATTTTTTTACAACAGAGAGAGGGCTGAATAGACAGAGCTCCATGATGATTCCAGTATTCACCCTTTATTTTGTTAAGGGGGAGGGAGGGGTATGGTGGGGTAATGTGTAGATCAGCAATTCAATGTATTGCGTAAAATTGAGCCAAACAAAATGTGTATATGACAAACAGCATACCAGTAGACCCAGCACTTTGGTCTCCACCTGCACTCTAGTGTCGGTGTCCATTCCATCAACCATCTGAAATACAGACAACAAAATATCAGAAATGTTTATTCGAGCCTTGTTCTGGGCAAAATGGGCTTAATGCATGTGCGTGACATCCCTTTAACAAAAATAACAATACAAGCAGAAAGTGTCATACCTGATTAGCCTTTGAAGACTGCACAGGCTAATCTGGGATGACACTATGCAAAAGCTTTAAGCCCAGTTTTCCCAGAAAAAAAGCTCATTTGTACATCATTACAAGTGTACATGTATTCAAAATCTGGCACTCTATATGCAATAATCCTTAACCATATTGTTAAATGTTGGTTTACAAATAACATTTTGCCAAAATAACACACCATTAATAACAACTTAAAATATTGCCTACATTTAAATATTACACGACCAGAGGACCCTGAGAATACTTGAATGTTCACCTAAGAAACTGTAGTTCAGCGGAATAAAACTTGAGAATCCTGGTTTTGGGCTTCTTTTGATGACAAAGTAATAATTTGTACATATAATGCTACATTGTATGTATGTAAGTCTATATGAGACATTTCACACAACTACAATGTTGACCTCAGAAACAGAATTTGGAAAAACTAAGTAGAGGATCACTTTTTGATGTTGCATACCAACTATGACAACTATTGGTCTTGTCCTTTTCATGAAAAGTTTGATGTTTTTTTTGTTAATAAATATAATATTACAAATGTGACACCTTCGGCATGACCAGTTTTGATCCCAAGGGCATAATTTGTACAAGCATTGAAGAAGACTACTGTCTGATGCTACATACATGAAGTAAACGTCAAAGCTCCCGGCCTTAAACGTCAAAGCTCCCGGCCTTGTTGTGCAGGGATTTTAAAAGTTATTTTGCCAGATTATTATGTCCATATTAACAAGAGTTCCGCAATCAAAGACATATGCCCCCAAAACGAGGCCTTGATTTTCACACTTATTGTGACAGTGACCTTAACCTTTGATCCAGTGACCCCAATTTCAATAGGGTCATATACTGTCCAAAGGTCAATGCACATGTGAAGTATCAAGCCAATCGGTCAATCAGTTCAAAAGTTATTGATCGAAAACAAACTGGACTACAGACAGACTGACCGACAGACAGACCTACCTTCATCCAGCAAAACAATATACCCCCTCTTCTTCGAAAGGGGGCATTAAAATGTAACCCCTTGGACGCGGTCAGGAGATTTTAAAACACTTTGTAGAGGACCTCAAGATTAGGCTTCATACCGAGTATGAAAGCCGTGCTTTTTAAAGAATTTAAAGAATATTATCAGGCTAGTGGAACTTTTTCCTTTTAACGATGAATCATTGACCTAAATTGTGTGCAAGGGGATAAAAGCAATTAATATCAAGACAGCAACACCAGTACCTGTAGGGTGCTCATGAATAAATCCAGACCCCCTTCCTTCAGGAACACATTGCAGGTGGCTGGGGACTCGTCTGAAATAGTTGGCATACATACAGTACATTATTTACAGTACATTACATACGGTACATTATATACAGTACATTACATACAGTACAATATATACAGTACATTACATACAGTACATTACATACAGTACATTACATACGGTACATGACATACGGTACATTACATACGGTACATTACATACAGTACATAACATGCAGTACATTACATACAGTACATTACAAACAGTACATTACATACAGTACATTACAAACAGTACATTACAAACAGTACATTACATACAGTACATTACATTACATACAGTGCATTACATACAGTGCATTACAAACAGTACATTACATACAGTACATTACAAACAGTACATTACATACAGTACATTACAAACAGTACATAACATACAGTACATTACATACAGTACATTACATACAGTGCATTACATTAAGTACATTACATAAAGTAGCTGCCTTCTTCTGGGAAAACCGGGTTTAATTCATTTGCATAAAGATTAATTGTATTTTTTTGTTTAAAGGAAGTCTCTTCTTAGCAAAATATCAGTTTAGGGGGAAAGTGTGGTCCCTGATTACTCTGTGCAGACTGTATAGACTAATCTTGGATGACACTTTAAGCCAAGCATTAAACCCAATTTTCCCAGAGCAAGGCTCACATCTCTAGGAATTTAAACTGATACACATGGCTCACATGAAATATTCCTTAGATTTTACACTTACAAAAAATTGCAATTGTCAAAATAAGCACAACCTGGTTAATTTTAATCTCGTGGCTCAGTTGCTCAAGAAGTCNTTTGCGTTTTTGTACGCTTTATTTTGAATTTAATTACATTTTTGGTTATTTTAATTGCGTATTAACGCAAATACGCTTGTTATCTATAGCGCTGCATACAGTACATTACAAACAGTACATTACATACAGTACATTACATACAGCAGGCCTAGACACTTACTATTTTTTCAACTAGCCCGTTTGGGCTAGTAAATGCAGAACCTACTAGCCCTGACCGATCTTTCATGTGCCCTGACCCAAGTATTATCAAAACAATTATAATCATAGAAATTAAATAGGTACTGACGTGTTTTCTCGATAAAAATACCTTCCAAATCTATTTTGAGATATGATCCGTTAAATAGCATGTGTTGTCTCCGACTAAAACAAAAGCTTATAAAATGCAGTTTATTGATATATTCCTCGAGGAAAGCATCAGCTTTATCATGTGATTGATGAATACAAACTTTGTAGCGCATTTAAAAATCGGTGTTGCATTTTCTAGATTGTGGAGACTTTTTCTCTGCATTAAAAGCAAGTCGTTTACGCTGTATCTACAGCGCTTCGGTAGTTGAGATAGGTCAGTATTAATCTGTGACATTTACAGTTATTGTAAACACCTTCATGTAAGGACGCTTGTATTCGGCTGCCTGAGCGCTGATTGGCTGATATGATTACCAAGAATGTGATTGACAGCTGGCATCATGTCTTTCATGTTAGGCAAGTGGGGTTGTTGTTTGTCGCACTACACAAGCGTGAATGTAATGTACAAAGAAGGCACAAAATCTTGACCAAACTGGATTAAGTAATGGATATCGGATTTTACAGAAAATTTAAATGCGCAAAAAAAATTAGTGTCCACGGACGACTTGTGAATTTGACACGGTCGAGTGAAGGTCATATATACCGAACCTGCTTTTGACTTGCTGCAAAGATGAAGGGAAACACCGATTTTTATTTGTTTACTTACGGAAGAAAATTCTGCATCGAACACAGGCAGATAATCCCGATTTTTGCCGTGATTATTTTGGACCAATCAATAGCGGGATAAATAATGGGCGATAACAATCGTTTTTCACGTTCGGAAAAGAACGTAGTCAGCCGAAATACCATACATAATTTTAATTCGATGGGAAAACCTGAACATATTTTATCGGACATTTTGGGCTGACGGGCTACGAATTTCGATCAGCCCTTGAATGTTTATGTCGGACATGCCAGAACACATAATCCCGCCCAGAATACACACGACCGGTCGGGCATGTTCCTGGGACATTGGCTTGCCCGGACCTAGGTACAGGCAGTGAATGTCGTTCTGACGTGCCTTAGTGTGGAGCCCTGTACAGTTCATTACATACAGTACATTACATACAGTACATAACATACAGTTCATTACAAGTGCATTACATTCAGTACATTACATACAGTACATTACATACAGTACATTACATACAGAACATTACATACAGTACATTACATACAGTGCATTACATACAGTACATTACATTCAGTACATTACATTACATACAGTGCATTACATTCAGTACATAACATACAGTACATTACATACAGTACATTACATACAGAACATTACATACAGTGCATTACATACAGTACATTACATTCAGTACATTACATACAATACATTACATACAGTACATTACATTCAGTACATTACATACAGTACATTACATACAGTGCATTACATTCAGTACATTACATACAGTAAATTACATACAGTACATTACATTCAGTAAATAACATACAATACATTACATACAGTACATTACATTCAGTACATTACATACAGTACATTACATTCAGTACATTACATACAGTACATTACATTCAGTACATTACATTCAGTACATTACATTCAGTACATTACATTCAGTAGCTGCTTTCTTCTGGGAAAACCGGGTTTAATTCATTTGCATAAAGTTTCTTCCCAGATAATCCTGTGCAGTTCGCTTTAATTGTATTTTTTTGTTTAAAGGAAGTCTCTTCTTAGCAAAATATCAGTTTAGGGGGAAAGTGTTGTCCCTGATTACTCTGTGCAGACTGCACAGACTAATCTTGGATGACACTTTAAGCCAAGCATTAAACCCAATTTTCCCTACACATGGCTCACATGAAATATTCCTTAGATTTTACACTTACGAAAAATTGCAATTGTCAAAATAAGCACAACCTGCTTAATTTTAATCTCGTGGCTCAGTTGCTCAAGAAGTCTTGCAACATTAATCTGCTGATTATGACATCTGATACCCGCATACAAAATTACAAAAAAAGTAAATTTTGTAGTGACAGAAAAAATAACCCCTTACTTGCACCACACTATTTTGTGAACTAGTCAGAAAAACGTACTTGAGCTTAGTTTGTGCATATTTGAGCCTTGTTCTGAGAAAACTGGGCATAATTCATGTGCGTCAAGTGTCGTCCCAGATAAGCCTGTGCAATCCGCACAGGCTAATCAGGGACGACACTTTCCGCTTTTATGAAATTTTTTGTTTAAATGAAGTCTCTTCTAAGCAAAATCCAATTTTGGCGGAAAGTGTTGTCCCTGATTAGCCTGTGCAGACTGCACAGGCTAATCTGGGACGACACTTTACGCACAAGCATTATGCCCAGTTTTTTTCAGAACGCGACTCATTTATCTGATTCATTATGTGTTGAAATAAATATCTTAATCTAAACATATACATCGATTCTGTATCTTCCAACCCTCTTCAGTCCATGATAAGGACATTGCAAGTAACCAGTAACAGTTTAGCATCTATAATTTCATAACGAAATCTCAGAACCACTTAACTATAATTTAATTATTTAAAATTACAACAACTTTCACTTTCATATAAATACTGTTTTCTAATTGGATAATCCGATCACTTGACCTGCATTTCATTTCCTGATGAACAAACTGCGTGATGTAAATTTAGAGGTAAATATCCATGACCGTACTACTTTTTCATAAACAAGGTACAAAAAGACTTCAATATTTTGTACATGTCATATATACATTCTTTTTCATTTGTCATTAGCAAAATGACATCATAGTTTTCAGAAAGNTTACATACAGTACATTACATACAGTACATTACATACAGTACATTACATACAGTACATTACATACGGTACATGACATACGGTACATTACATACGGTACATTACATACAGTACATAACATGCAGTACATTACATACAGTACATTACAAACAGTACATTACATACAGTACATTACAAACAGTACATTACAAACAGTACATTACATACAGTACATTACATTACATACAGTGCATTACATACAGTGCATTACAAACAGTACATTACATACAGTACATTACAAACAGTACATTACATACAGTACATTACAAACAGTACATAACATACAGTACATTACATACAGTACATTACATACAGTGCATTACATTAAGTACATTACATAAAGTAGCTGCCTTCTTCTGGGAAAACCGGGTTTAATTCATTTGCATAAAGATTAATTGTATTTTTTTGTTTAAAGGAAGTCTCTTCTTAGCAAAATATCAGTTTAGGGGGAAAGTGTGGTCCCTGATTACTCTGTGCAGACTGTATAGACTAATCTTGGATGACACTTTAAGCCAAGCATTAAACCCAATTTTCCCAGAGCAAGGCTCACATCTCTAGGAATTTAAACTGATACACATGGCTCACATGAAATATTCCTTAGATTTTACACTTACAAAAAATTGCAATTGTCAAAATAAGCACAACCTGGTTAATTTTAATCTCGTGGCTCAGTTGCTCAAGAAGTCTTGCAACATTAATCTGCTGATTATGACATCTGATACCTGCATACAAAATTACTAAAAAGTAAATTTTGTAGTGACAGAAAAAATAACCCCTTACTTGCACCACACTATTTTGTGAACTAGTCAGAAAAACGTACTTGAGCTAAGTTTGTGCATATTTGAGCCTTGTTCTGAGAAAACTGGGCATAATGCATGTGCGTGAAGTGTCGTCCCAGATTAGCCTGGGCAATCCGCACAGGCTAATCAGGGACGACACTTTCCGCTTTTATGAAAATTTTCGTTTAAATGAAGTCTCTTCTTAGCAAAATCCAATTTTGGCGGAAAGTGTTGTCCCTGATTAGCCTGTGCGGACTGCACAGGCTAATCTGGGACGACACTTTACGCACAAGCATTATGCCCAGTTTTCTCAGAACGCGACTCATTTATCTGATTCATTATGTGTTGAAATAAATATCTTAATCTAAACATATACATCGATTCTGCATCTTCACACCCACTTCAGTCCATGATACTGACATTGCAAGTAACAGTTTAGCATCTATAATTTCATAACGAAATCTCAGAACCACTTAACTTCAATTTAATTATTTAAAAATACAACAACTTTCACTTTCATATTAATACTGTATTCTAATTGGATAATCCGATCACTTGACCTGCTTTTCATTTCCTGATGAACAAACTGCGTGATGTAAATTTAGAGGTAAATATCCATGACCGTTCTACTTTTTCATAAACAAGGTACAAAAATACATCAATATTTTGTGCATGTCATATTCACATTCTTTTTCATTTGTCATTAGCAAAATGACATCATAGTTTTCAGAAAGGTCAACAATATGCCGTTCGTTGAAATTGAAATCGGCACTTAAACTTGATTTATACCCCAGCGCATGGAAGTGCTTTGTGGACTTTGGAATATTAACATTATAAATGATTTTCGTCTTTTTGGATGTAATTATAAGTATTGAATTTCAATTGTCTGCATTTCATAGGTGTATGTAAAGTCCAGAAAATTACACCTAATTTATGCATAAATGTTGTCAGAGTTTATGCAAATTAGATGTCATTTTCCAGACAGATCATCCAAAGATGAAATGCAGACAAATGCTGTTAAATTCATAAAAGATGCCTTGCTCGTAGAAAACTGGGATTAATGCATGTGCAAAAGTGTTGTCCCAGATTAGCCTGTGCAGTCAGCATATGCTTATCAGGGATGACACTTTCCG
>VMBQ01015152.1:0-12997 GCA_007657795.1 Dreissena rostriformis | reverse complement strand
AAAAAAAAAAAAAAAATTAAAAAATAAAATAAACTAACATTTTATCTTTTTTTTAGAAAGAAGTGTCTACTGTATCTCAATTTTATTTTAATTACATGTAACAAAGTAAATAGATATAATTTATATGATTTTGTTCTTCTAATTTAAATTATTATAAAAAATTAGTAACAAGTCGTATTGATTTGTGTTGGGTGATAAGTGTTACTCTTAAATTGTTATTGCTAGCATTATGAAACTGTACTTGTTCATCTGGGTATTTTGGTGCAGTGTTTTTTTCTGTCATCAGTAGCTATGGCAAATTTTAAGCACAAATTAACTAGAAAAATAAAGTAAAGTCGGCTAATCTGACGCATCTTAGACAAACAAATCAGTTTTCCGTAATGTATCATTGACGTGATGTCCTGAGCGCATGACTTTTCTATTTTTATGCCCCCGATAGGTTGGCATATAGCAGTTTAACTGTTAGTCTGTCCGTCCGTCCGAAAACTTTAACGTTGGCCATAACTTCTGCAATATTGAAGATAGCAACTTGATATTTGGCATGCATGTGTATCTCATGGAGCTGCACGTTTTGAGTGGTGAAAGGTCAAGGTCATCCTTCAAGGTCAAAGGTCACAAAATACGATCCAAGGGAAGGAATTAGCTTTAAAAGGGAGATAAGTTCTAAACCTTCCAAATAATATATTGAAATTTTATTTGAAAGTGGCGCAGTAGGGGGAATTGTGTTTCTGACAAACACATCTCTTGTTAAGTATAAAAGTTGCAAGCAGTATTGGAACTATGCATCAGCACAATATGTTCCTGGAATTGTTGTTTGAATAAGGTTTAATCCAATACTATATGGTTGCTATTTTTATGTTGGTGGAAATTAAACTGTAATGATTTATTCTATCTTTAACCAAACAAAGTTAAGAAACAGACAATTAAAAGCTTGAGCTTAAAACAGTCCTGAAAAAAAACACACAACCCCGATACAAATACTACGCCACCCTGGCACCGCATTTCTTTATTTGTTGTAAGTTCAGTATTGACAAATACTATAGTATATACCACTCTGACTCCTCATGTTATCATTTGTTACAGGCCATAATCCTTGCCATTTGGGGAAAAATGCAATTTCAGGATTGCTTTTTTTTGTGCGCCAAAATTCCACTGATTTTGGAAAAATACTAAGTTTATATAAGTCTTTATAATAATTCAAATTAGAAGAACACAATTATATTTATTATATTTATATGAATTGTAAGATGTTATTGAAATACAATTGAGATATAATAATCATAAAACACTTCTTTCTAAAAACAAGAGGGCCAAGTTGGCCCTAGATTGCTCACCCGTGAAATGAGCTTGCCCAGTGGCATGAATTGAACAATTTTTGTCACATATCAAATATCAAAGCTGCATGCTTTGTGGTTAAAGATAAACAAGGTTTTTCAAGCTTTGACCTGGGGGCCATGTTTTTCAACGGACCGGAACCACTTTTAAACTTAACCAACATATTATTAAGACAAACATTTTGACAAAGTTACATGAAGATTGGGCATGAAATGTCACTTCTACAGTGTTTACAAGGTTTTTCTTTTTTTTTGACCTAGTGACCTAGTTTTTGACCCAGCATGACCCAGTTTCGAACTCGATCGAGGTATCATTGGGAAAAATCTTCTGACCAAGTTTCATGAAGATCAGACAAGAAATGTGGCCTCTAGAGTGTTTACAAACCAATTTGGACAACGGACGGATGGACAGACGTACAACGGACAAAGACCGATCCTAAAAGCTCACCTGAGTAATCAGGTGAGCTAAACAAAAGTAGATATACGCAAACAAAATGCCTGTGTCATAAGTTGTTATAACAAGGGCTGTTNAGCGCTCTTGAGTTATCATCCGGAAACCATTGTACTGCTTCAGGTCACTGTGACCCTGACCTTTAACCTGACCTGAAAATCAATAGGGGTCATCTGCCAGTCATGATCAATGTACCTTTGAACTTTCATGATCCCAGGCCTAAGTGTTCTTGAGTTATCATCTGGAAACCATTTTACTGCTTCTGGTAACTGTGACCTTGAACAATGATCAATGTACCTATGAACTTTCGTGATCCCAGGCCTAAGCGTTCTTGAGTTATAATCTGGAAACCATGTGGTGGACGGACCGACCGACAGACCGACATGTGCAAAACAATATACCCCTCTTCTTCAAAGGGGGGCATAATAATAAAATCAAAATTTAAAGCTGAAACAAGGCACAACTTAAGCATTTTTACATAGTATATTAGAAAGTTCCTATCAACAACTACATATTATAAGGAACTTTATAGCTCCATAACAATTTAAATGTTGTACATTGAACATTGATGGAGTTTATCATACAAGTCTGTTTTTAGCGACAGATATGCAAACAGACAGATGGACATCCCTGATGAATCGTGTATACCCTTGTTTACCTTCGGGGTGGGCGAATAATCATATAACATTTTCTTGCTAATGTGCATATGATAAAACATACATTTCTTTCAAACAAATCTCAGGATCAAAGCTCAATGGAAGATACCATGTAAAATAATTGTCAAATGAAGGCTGGCTTTTTTAGAAAAAAATAATCCCATTTCATGTGTAACATGATTACCCCATTTATATCTCCTCATTTGACATTTTTATGAGCTAACAGAACCACAAAATATGGCCATGACATTATGGATGTTGTAAAATTTGGACTTCAAGGATGCATTGCCAATTAATTAAACAAATTAGGTTTCCTTCATTAATTCAGACAAGGAAAGCTGGCAACTGAATTAATCTAGGGACTTATAATTTGTTTCTAACCATTTCCTATTGCATTCTGACATATTTTGTTTTACATTTGTATTTAAAAGCAATTTCACTCGTTTAACAGAATTTTTGCTCACAGTTGTATGATTAATGGACACTTCCATTAATCTCCGTTATTTTTTATCCCAGGAGGACAAATGGGCATGGCGAAGTACATTCAAAAAGGGCATATTTTAACGCGCAGTTTAGATGAAAAAGAGCAAAACGTTCCGTCACATGAAAACCTGGTTTTGGGAGGAACAGTTAAACACATACATGTATAAACAAACACACTTAAGTGTTATTGATGTATTTAATTTACTTTCATAAATATTAATATGTTTACCTTTCAATGTATTCCATTTCAGTTCCATGCTCTTTCAGTACAGCATGACAAACATAATAAAGCAATATATGCACATGAATCTGATTATACACAGATCCACTAACATATAAATGAAACCATGTTTGTCTTATCCCATTTTCTTATGAAAATCTTGTCAAATGTTTTAACTTCACGATTAAACTGAATGCCAATTTGCTTAAAGTGTTACACGCGTTTCGGTTACATACATCCAGTGTGTAGATTACTAAATATATGTTGTTTGTATCTAAAACGTATTATCCATCGTTAATAAACACAGACATTTCAAAAATCCCTACTAACTGTATGATGTCCATGGTTAATTTGAATTTTATTGGTCATTTTTGCTGAGAATCACAAAAATCCATTTCTCTTCTATATTGTCCGGCATCTTGTCAAATGACGTAAGCGACAGGTGTGGATAGCAATTTAAAATGGTATATGTTGGACTACATTAGTGATTTGCATTTTGTTTAATCAGTATACCGTTCAATAATTGTTTCAATAATTACTTATATAAAATACGATAAAGATACAGCGTGTTTTATTTTAAACTAAATTAAGTGTAGAAATAAATGTTTTGACATCACTGAATTATTCGTTATATGTTTCCACGAGGTTTACAATCGGTTGCCATCAAAAGTCTCCTAAGTAACTGTCCACGATTTTATCCTGGAGGTCAGTACACAAAAGTGAAAGATTAGTGTGCTTGGTATAACAAAGCCACTGATATAATCAATTAATACTGACACGGGGTTATTCATGCATGACTAATACACAACCGTGCGTATCTTCGCTGCCTTGGGCCTTTGGGGCAATACGACTTGACTTAGAAGTTTGTTCAAGCGGCAATTAAGATGTTATCAATAAGGGCGCCTGGCGACTTTTGCCTTTGAAAAGGGCACAGTGCCAGTGGCGATTCAAAAGGGCGGCGTGGCAAATCGCCACGCAAAACAGACCTGGGAAAAACACTTAATCTGAGTCAACCTTACATAAATACAGGAAAAGCAATCTCTTGACAAAACAAAAGATAGCCTATAAAATGACAACAAGAAAAGAACATATTCAATACACAGAGAATAGTTGATAAAACATAGCACACACAGCAACCAAATATATTGGTGTAATATAAAAATAAACAAGAGCTGTTTGTTACATAGCAAACACTGCCAAGCAGTGACACTCAAGGAACTCTATATGGAGAGAAATTCTTTTTATTATCTACTACCTTTATACCAGAACACCAACTAGAAAACAAGAGTGCCAACTGTCACAAGATACGCCCGTTATCCTTGACATGTACTAAGTGACCCCCGTGACCTAGTTTTTAACCCGGCATGATCCATATTAGAACTTGACCTAGATATTGTCTAGATACAACTTCTGACCAAGTTTGGTGAAGATCGGATGAAAACTATTTGAATTAGAGAGCAGATACTGCTGTGGCCGCTGCCGCCTGCCCGCCGCCCGCCAAGGGTGAAACTATAATAAATCCCGTTTCGAAAAAACAGGCGTATAAAAATGATCAAAACTGTGTTCACCGCCTTGGAACAGTCAATGCAAAGCATACAAAGTAACAGTCAGCCTCCGACAAGCTGTTAATGTCCAAATTTGACTTTTGACCTCGTAGTGCACTGACTTTGACCTTTAATGTAGGGAGATGTGTGTTTAACGCAACCTTGCAGTCTTCTTATGGTGGTCAAATGTGGTAAATTATTTTAGAATTGATTGATGAATGACACAGTTACAGTACAGATAAGCTGTCTTAATGTGACAGGGCTGGACAATCGAAGTTTGTTTTTAAATTGATGTGTAACCTTTTTAAATATCCTTTACTGTGAGGTGTGTTATTATTTGCACCCATCTGTTGAGGATGGACAGTTGAAAGTTGACGGCAGTAGATGTATTATGTAAATATCTTTGTCTTTTCCGTCTGCATTTGTCTATTGTTCCTATCGTCTTGTAATTGGGCTGTCTAGGCATTGATTTGTACATATCCTATATATATTTCTGTATGGAGATTGACATTTATTCAGTCTGAGGAAAAATGGCAACTTGTCTTATCGTACTCTTTTTAACGATCACTTGATGCATATATTGACACCTAATTCTTAACTTACAGTCCATCTAACATCACATTCGGAGAGAAGTTGGGAGAGCTGTAAGAGTCAAATACACAATTTCGTAAGCTATGTGTACATGTCAATGTGATGATGTTTATTGTTGTTTTATATGTTTTGTACAATGTATACTTGTCTATGTTATTTATTGTATGTACTATGTATGAGATGATTGATTAGTAAACCCTTTGCATGCTGGGAAATTTGTCGTCTGCTAAAATGTCGTCTGCTGAATTTCTAAAATTAGCATTTTCTTCGATTTTTTCAAAGAATACTATCAGAATAGCAAACAGTTTGGATCCTGATGAGACGCCACGTTCTGTGGCGTCTCATCTGGATCCAAACTGTTTGCAAAGGCCTTCAAAAAAGAATAATATCATTTCTAATTGTTTCATTGTTAATAATATGGGCCACTTAAGTATCAGTCGTAAATATTGCAAGTATAACATGTTTAACATATTATTCTTTAAGGAGTAATATTACTGTTACATTCAATCCTTGTTATATTTTCAGACTTTAATCTCGCATCTTTAATTGGACATCTGTAATCCGACATCTAGATATCTACCTTGAATATTATCATCTTTATGTTCTAGAACTGAACACTAATAAACTAAATATTTAAAAGTAAGCTGTTTTGAGTAACCTCAAAAAAACAACCCAAAACCCCAAAAGTTATATTAAGGCAAACATTGACCTCTTGCCTCTCAATGTGACCTTCACCTTTTAAGTAAGAGGGTGTTACAAACAACAAATCATCTTGTGATAGTCTTTATTTATGGTAAATTATTAAAAAATGGTACAATGAATGACAAAGTTACCGTCGGGACAAGCTAGGACACACGCACAAACCCAACCATGTGCATACACTGACAAGTATGCACGAACAACACAAACATGCAGGCACATACCATTGAGATTAATATATACAACTTCCTGCAAACAGTTTTGACAAAAATGGACTATAAACACCAGCCGAAAGACAGATCAATGGAAAGATGCAAATCAATAAAACACCATGCACTTCTTCAAATGCATGATAACACATTTCTTTGTTAAAATACATAAGTATCCATTAGTTCCTTAATGTTGATCAACAGTTCATACCAAAATTTCAGCCTATAAAGTTTCTTTAACAAACTGAAAAAAGCGTCTGGATTACCAATTAATTTCAATTATTCAATCATCATAAAAAAGTCATGGCATTTAAGAGGCAAAACTCAAAATGGAGGTAATAAATCCAATGAATTTATTGAGATATTTAAACCCATGCTGCAATTTTCAAGAGTTTTACCTCACACATTGATAAAGTATTAAATTTATTCTGTTATCTTGTCTTTATAGCATGAATATTGTACAACTTCAATAGACGAGTGTTCCACTAAAATCAAAGAAGATAGGATTTGAAAAGTGCATTCCATGGATTCAATTACTGAAACAACGTTTTATTATTTAAACAAACAAAAACAACAACAACATCTGAAAAACTACTTTTTTTATGAGAATTCTTTGCCTGCATCTAACCTAACGCCATGCAGACACAGATTGAATTTGACACAAAATAATCAAGCATTGAAACTGATGGATATATTGGATCTGACATGAGTTGTCATATCATACCATATTTTATTAAACGAGTTCAGGAATTTCGTAAGTATAAAGGGAGCCTTTGTCTAGTTTACTAACGAATTTCCTGGACGAGTTTAAAAAAAAAATATCATATAATATGACAACGAGTGTCAGATCTTTTTTATCACATGCTTTAAAACTAAATAAAATACATTTTAATTGACCAAACAAATGCTGATAGATCTAAAAGTTGTTTACTATCGTGACATCATTTCATGTTGACGATGTCATTTCACCAAAATAAAGCCATGCGATTGGTAAGTTATCGATTCTGTAGCCAATGAAAACGCTTAAAAATGTTGTATTACGCATGTGTAATATAAAAAAATACGTAATGTCTGTATTACATTGAAAACAAGGTATAGCATGTGATAAAATATTCTTTGTCAATGTATGGGTTAATGGTGTGGAAATTAACTTTTATTCATAGGGGAATAATTCCATGTAAACTAACTAAACTAACTAGAGTGGAAGAATGTGACAATATGTGTCGTGTTCTGAGAAAACTGGGCAAAATGCATGTGTGCGTAAAGTGTCGTCCCAGATTAGCCTGTGCAGTCCGCACAGGCTAATCAGGGACAACACTTTCCGCATTAACTGGATTTTCGCTAAGAAGAGACATGATTTAAACGTAAAATTCCATTAAAGCGGAAATTGTCATCCCTGATTAGCCTGTGCGGACTGCACAGGCTAATCTGGGATGAAACTTTACGCACAAGCATTTTGTCCAGTTTTCTCAGAACATGACACATATGTTCATCTTGTAAGAATTTGCATTTCATAAAATTTTGATCATCATTTCCTGTGTTCTTACACAGAAATGTAAAACTTATTATAAAATGTAATAATATATAAATCAAAGGGCAATAACTGCCTGAAATTTGTTTGCAATGAAACAAACTCAAAGTATAGCATGTCGACCCAATAGGGATGCTACATAATTATGCAGTGTCATCAAAATTGCATAAGTGTAAGAGATCTAATGCCTAAAGGAATTACTACTCAAAGGGCAATAACTCCATATTCAATCAATCAGAATGATCTCACATTATGTGCATGTACACCACAAAAGTGCATATGAATTTTAATCAAATTCAGGCAATACATTCCTGAGATTTTGCATTTAAAAAAAATATAAAAAAATCAATTAAAACATGACATGATTAAAAACAAAGGGCAATAACTCCCTGACATATATTCATTTGACTAGAATAACTTGACAAGAATTCAAATTTCCACCCTGCAGAGATTCTGTATATCAAGTTTCATCACATTCTGATCTTTAGCATTGCTATCTCACATGAAAAAAGTGACATATAAATAAGCAAAGGGCAATAACTTCCTGTAAATTATTAGATGGATACGACCTGACAAGGATACAAATGTACACGCTAAAGGGGTGCTCCGTAATTATCAAGTTTTATCAAATTGGAATCATAAGTGTTAAGATCTTGGGTGTACACAAAAACTGGCATATTTATAATGAAAGGGCAATAACTCCTTGAAAAGTGTCCATCATATAGGTTGTTGCATATAAAGTTTCATGAAAGGTTTGAGATTTCACAGGGAAACCAAAACTGTGACAGGCAAAAAAAAAACGACAGACAGATAGAAGACGACAGAAACAATTTTTGGGGAAATTAGTTTAAGACCAATGCAAACTAAATTCCATCAAAATGATCATTCGGACAGATGGACAAAACGGCAACTATATGATACTCCTTTCGGGAAGCATGAAAAAAGAGGCATTGAAGTTAATACCGAAATGTCATTTTGTATGCTAAATATAATACAACAGGACTCAGAGTGATGATGTGTTATGTTCAGGGATGTTTATCTGATTTTGGGGAAAGGGCCTGGCCTTTTTTTAGGGGAAAAAAATTGCGCGAAACGCCAGATTTTGGGGGAAATTAAGTAAGTCTTAAATACTAAATTTAACATATTTTACTGTTTTAAAACAAAATCATGGCAACAGATAATTTAATTATGAAATAGTTTTTCACCCTGGATCAGGTTAACTTATATAATTAAAGGTTTCAACAAAACACAATTTTTGGGGAAAATTTCTGTCAGAGGGGATACAAAATTCTAGGGGAAAGGGCCGAAACCTGGATTTTCGATTGTGAGAGACATCCAAAAAAATACCATCAAAGCGGAAAATGTTGTCCCTGATTAGCGTGTGCAGACAGCACATGGAATAAGCCCCGTTTTCCCAGTGTGAGGCTCATTTATTACCAGTCACAGAGTCAGGTTTTCATCTCCTCCGTTAGCTATGGTGCACAATGTGATAGCCGCGTAGTGACTTAATGGCAAATGAAGGTATCAACTTCAAATAATAGAGAACAAGAGTGCCAAACTGTCACAAGATACGCCCGTTTGAATGTTTTGGACACCATGCTAAATGCTTGAAATGCACTAAGTGACCTCGTGACCTAGTTTTTGACCCGGCATGACCCATATTGAGAACTTGACCTAGATATTGTCTAGTTACAACTTCTAACCAAAGTTTGGTAAAGATCTGATGAAAACTATTTGAATTAGAGAGCGGACACTGCTGTGGACGCCGCCTCCGCCCGCCCGCCGCCCGCCAAGGGTGAAACTATAATTCGTCCCATTTTGAAAAAACGGGCGTATAAAAATTACTCCAGACTGAAAAACAGCATTCCAAAAGACAGATACATCCCCTCCAGTAATCCTTTTGACCTTAAACTTTGACCTTGAGGTGGTGTGATTGCCTCTTGCCTTCTGCACATTAACTCAATGTGACAAACAGTTAAAGAAGGTTTTAGGAAGATCCTTTTGAAGAACATTAATGAAAATACATGTTCAATCATTCAACCACCTGACAAGTGTGAATTTGACATTCAAATGGCACGATTAAGTTACGTCTTCTGCACATGGTACAACAATGATAAAACATTTGTGGCATGTGTCATAACAATCATTCAAATGGTTCAGGGGCAAGAAAATGGAAGATTACAATTTAACCTTCAAATGTGACCTTGACCTTGTTTCCATGCATTCTCCCTATCCTCTGAATGACATAAATACTTGAAAGATTTTCATAACAAATCACGAAAATCAGTCAAAAGGCAAATACACATACAAAAGACACAAAAGGTAGACAAAGTGGATATTTGCTTTATGGGTTAATACAGTGAAATATTTTTCTCACTAAAGTGAGAAAAATATATTTTTGATCCAAGATGACCAGCTGCAATGTATGGCGGGTTTAATCAATAACCACCAGACATATCTTGTAATCAAATATTGAAATTCAATATTGGGTGTTGATAAATATTTGTGACTTAATGTTACTGTAGTTTTAACTTGTATTTATCTTTACTTCTTTTGAATGATTTACTATGATGAACAGTGACATATAATGCATCAAAAAAATTATTTGAAATTAATCTGAAATTAAAAAAATTCCCTCCCCAACCTGATAATAATTTTTAATAAATAAACCTGAATATTTTATTATCAAGTGTTACGCTACTTTGAGCTGGAACGACTGTCTTCTCCACATCTTTCTCTGTTAAATTATAAGGTTGATTCGATCTTTTGGTTTTTAAATTTTCAGTTCATCAAATATATTACTTTGTATTATACATGTATCATGTTCTATTTAGCTCATGGAAATGTCTATGCGCACTTTTATCATATACAATCATTTATAGTGCAACAGGAATTTCTTATTTTTCCAGAACATATTATGCTGTCTAGCAAAGCCAGTGTTTGTCCAAGCAAAGATAATCTGCTGTTTTCCCTGCGCATTACCTCACAGGAGATAACCAGACCAATGTTAACTGCACTTGAAACATTGATGTTGAAGTTTGATATATCTCCTTCATCCATCAATTACCAAACAATGTCTCTCGAGGAACTGAATGATTGTGCAAAGCATTCCCTCCTGGGCCGTATACACCAAACAATTCTTAGACCTAAGACAATGAATAAAGAATATTATTTTAATTGGAATATCCAAGAATTGCTTTAATTCTAATATTAGCCGGGTCTGTTTTCTAAATGACATCATTACCACTGGTAGCATGTTTATTTTCAGACGCTGCATGGGCCTATTTGTTTCTGTTCGAAGTCTATTCTTCATTCTTAAAAGTCTAAGAATGGGTTGGGGAAGTCTAAGAATGGGTTGGGGAAGTCTAAGAATGGGTAGGGGAAGTCTAAGAATGGGTTTGGGAAGTCTAAGAATGGGTTGGGGAAGTCTAAGAATATGTTGGAGAAGTCTATGAATGGGTTGGGGAAGTCTAAGAATGGGTTGGGGAAGTCTAATAATGGGTTGGGGAAGTCTAAGAATGGGTTAGGGGAAGTCTAAGAATGGGTTGGAGAATTCTAAGAATGGGTTGGGGAAGTCTAAGAATGGGTTGGGGAAGTCTAAGAATGGGTTGGGGAAGTCTAAGAATGGGTTTGGGAAGTCTAATAATGGGTTGGGAAAGTCTAAAAATGGGTTGGGGAAGTCAAAGAATGGGAATACTACTTTTTTCAAAGACCTTGACTACCAAAACTATTTTGATGCATTTAAAAATGGCGCGGATTTGTATGTAAGGTAATGAAGTTTATTTCAGAGAAAAAACTAAGTAAGAAATACTGTTTCTTAAATATTTAACAATGTTTGTTTTAAAAAGCGTTTAGTGCAAATGGAATATATACTTTAAAGACCGATTAGTACTTACAGGGAAAACTAGCTTCAATGCTTATCATGTGTAAAGAAACTGTACGATTATATAATCTCTCCGACGGACACTACTTGTTTGATTATATACATCAGAACTGTCATTACAAGAATGGTCATGTCAAAAGCAGATGTAGCACATTTCGTTCTCCTGCTGCAATTTTGCCCAGACACAACCAATTTGGTGGCTTATCCAGCGGACAATAAAAAAAACTACTTAAATGAGGAATGATATTGAATTGAAGCCCTGACATTGACTTTTTCTCATAAACGATGTCTAAAAGCAAAAGAAGATAAACTATTTACGAACTAGTTCTTATCAATACGGTCCTAGATATGGACATAATTGTTAGGCACAGAAATATTGTCATTTAAAGTTTCATTGCTATGTCTTCTGTCGCCTCAATATGGCTGCACATTTCCTTTTTTTTTTTAGTTTTCTTTTTTTTGTTAAAGAGAAGAACTACTAACAACAGTTCAGTGTGCGATAGGTGACCATTAATCGCTTGATTATTACAAACTAATTCCATCAGTGCTGTCCAACTCTGCACTTGAGACGTTAATATCCGGTCAAAACTCAATGACAGATCTTTTGTATGAAAAGACGGCAAAATAACAAAAAGCACATGACATCTGGAAAACAAAATACGAATGACAAGTTGTTAAGAGCAAGATAACACAGACATTAAATGGTCAATCTGGAAGAAAAAGTTATCATCTATGAAAAAAATAAATACATTTTTCAATTTATACTTAACACCGCATAATACAAAACAATTTCAGATAATCGTTTATAATTCACAAATTATTATCAAAATTTGAAGGAACTGTTCATTATTTGCTTTACTAATGTCTTTAGGCAGACGGTTGGGAATTATTTTCCATTTTGCAATGTAAATGACTTTGAAATAAAGAAATCATAACAAAGTTCTGCAGTATGTGGTCATTTGATTTGTGTCTATTTCTATTTCTCAGACAACATCACTATCAAATCATTTTTATATTTCAAAATGGGTCTCTGAGGTCCACACAAATTCAATTTACAGATGTAGTAATTTTGATTGTTGGTCAATAATGACTAAATTCTCCAAAGCAGACCTTATTTTAATTAATTTCTTGACAATCTTAGTAATTCTTGAGAAGATAAAAACTAAAGTAATTGAACTTCATTTGTTGCAACAAGCTGTCAATATGATTCACAAAGTCACCATCGTCGCAAACTTGCAGTCAACAGAGATTTGTATGTGCAAGGAGCAAGGACTAAAGGGAAGTAATTGAAATACTGGCAAATGCAGAGTAATGGTTCTTAGAGCATGGAAAAAGTTCAAAGATATCAAGGGAAATAATTAACAAGAGGACCATGATGGTCCTGGAGTCGCTCACC
>VMBQ01015151.1:0-12992 GCA_007657795.1 Dreissena rostriformis | reverse complement strand
TGTATTGATTTTCAAACAGCAAATAAGTAGAATTTAACCAAAACACTTTAGAGTAGCCTGCAACCCGGGTGAGTCGTGGTACTTAAGGAATATTTCATTGCGTCTATAAACCATCTTCAAATATCAGATAAATAATTTAAAAGACAAACATATCTTACTTAACTTCATTGGAAAATATCCTTTTCATGACGAAAATCCTTCAATTTTAACTGCGGTAGCAACAAAAACAACACCACTGTCCGCCATTGTTGTTTATTTTCTCGCCCGGTTGATTCGCGTTAAATAGGTTAAACGGCACTTATATTAAATTTAACATGAATAAACATAAAGATCTTACATACCATTCAATGTACGATCAATAACGTATATAACAACTTATACATATGGAATTTAAGACATAAACTAAAATAAATATCACAGTTATTTTCAAGCAGTGTCTAATTTTAATTCTCAATATTCAAATAATTTTCATGTTCATTCATTCTTCTGCGCAATGGGGACACCTGAAGAAGCTATCTCGCCTTAAGAAACGTACATCAGTGCAGAAGCTGCTCAGATGTATCCAATGCGCACACACACTACATTCACCCCATTTCACAAAAAAAACCGAAACATCCTTCTTCAATGCAGGTGGACTACTTTTCTTACATACACAGCATACGTCACCACTATCTGTGTCACTTTCAAGAGATGGCTTTGACTCATAATCAACGATTGGTAGTGGCCGCCCTGGTTTAGCTGGAATTCCAGATGTTGATGGCTGTTGCGCCTGCTGTTGTTACTTGGCCTTATGTGTTCCCATCACTTCTTGACCTTGTTCCTCTTCACTTGCTGTTGGCGCAGTGAAATAGTATTTGCCTCAGTTTGAAGATTCCCAACAATCTTCACTGGTGGGATGAATTTCTTCTTAGGACGCTGCACAACTTGTTTGATCTTTCTTGAATTTAAAAACAATGTTGCAGTGCTTGTTTCAGTCTTTGGTGCTGCCACCACCTCAGATACCGGGTCGCTCTCAGTCCTCGGTGCTGCCACCACCTCAGATACCGGATTGCTCTCAGTCCTTGGTGCTGCCAGCACCTCAGATATCGGGTCGCTCTCAGTCCTTGGTGCTGCCATCACCTCAGATACCGGGTCGCTCTCCTCAATGTGCGCATTGAGATATATAGATGCTTGGGCTGTCTGGACATCAGTAATGGCGCTGGCACTGAATGGGTAAATGCCAGACTTCCTGAAAGCTGATGAGATATTTTCAGTGCAGAATGCCTTGGTGAAGGGCTTAGCAGTTTTCCTAGCGATGTCTCTTGTAGTTATGGACATTCCTGGGTTGGCATGCATGAAGGCCCAACATTCCCTATTGTAGAACGCCTTCAGAGGTCCAAACACCCCAATGTGCAAAGGCTGTGTGAGGTGGCTGGAGTGTGGGGGAAGAACACACAAAATAATGTTTCTCTCCGATGCCCATGTTGTCAGTGTCAGGGAGAGGTGACTATTGTGTCCGTCATACAGAATCAATGTGACTGGGTTGTCGCCCATGTTCACATTCAAGGCTGCATAACGGGCTAAATGGCTCGTCACATACTCCTCAAAGATTCTCGTGTTAATCCGACCACTGTCAGACATTTTCCCCGCGGACCCTGCAACCGCAACTTCTATGAAGCAGTCGTGCCACCTCTTCCCTGGAAAAATATAAAAGGGTGGGGCATGGTTGCCTAGGGCATTAATACCCCCGACCATGGTGACTGTCTTAGAGAGTGGAGAGGTCACTGCTTGGGCCTTAGCATCTTTCGCACAGACTATTTTAGGTGGCGAATGCTCTGTCGAAAACCCAGTCTCGTCAACGTTCCAAATCCGCTCTTGGGCATCAAGCAGACCATTGCGATGAAGAATGCTTCCTATCGTCTCGAAGTACCGGTCAATCGTAGCCTTCGATGCCGTCTTTGCTCGCTGTCAATCAAGCTTCTGAGGCTTAACAACTTTAAGTTGAGCCCAACGCTACATGTACCCGTAGAACCAGTACGAGCTTAGCTCCCCCTTGGCCCTCACATTCTTCCCCAGAGAACGGGCATAGGCTGCAGCCATGCACCTCACATCAGTCACTGAATACCCATAACCTAAAACAATATGGTCCGCCAACTTTCTCTCCTTTTCACAGGTAAAGAGTGCTCTGCTCCACGTTGACAGTTAATGTCAACATTCTGCCTTGTTCTATCCCTCAATGGTGACTCCGGGACATTGTACGCTCTTGAGGCTCTATAAACGGGCATTCCTCAAAGCGTAGCATCAAAAGCTCACTTGAGGTGGTCCTTATCGTAAGGCTTCTCCCTCTGATTTGAATCTCTTTTCTGAAAAACAATTTGAGTTTCAGCTAAGTTCAACCCTCAAATCTATTAACTAAGTTTTTATAGAGCCTGACCTATCAAAATAATTTTATTTTAAAACCGGTGCTGTGTAACCCCTTCAAAAAAATAATAATATTGGTAGTGTCTGACCTTAACATCCCCAAGCAGACGAACTCAAAATGTGAAAAAGGTTTTTAAAAAGTTGAAAGGGATATTTCATTTCAATATGGATTTTAACAAAATTTTGGTTTAAAATGTTGTTTTAAATCGTTTTTGGGGATTTACTTACCAAAATCTGTTCATATTGGCAGCAAAAGATGTTTTCTGTCATATTTCAAAAGTAGGTCACGCAGGTTTGTTTATAAACACAATCCAGAGGGCGCTTATGAAATACCGCCAGTCAAAACAACCCTCGACTCAACCGGGTTTGAGTATATTTGCCCTTTGTTAACATAGCATTTGACAACACACGACTTGGTTTTAGCAAATCATTTACCGATGAGTGTGTTATCTGTTATGAATAAAAGCTTACGATAATAATTAGGGTCATCTTAATTTTTAGTGTTTGCTTGGTAAATGATTTATGTTTAACTCATTCTATTTTGTCGACGTGTATTTATCGATGTAAATATATGAAGACTGATTTATCCCACCCGCTAATGTTGAACTGGTAATACTTCTACAAGTTGTGATTGAACGATACTTAACAAAGAAAGTGTTGAAAATCACATGTTTATCAAGGGAGTCTCACAAAACAAAATTGAACGTTGCAGCTTCTCTGTGAAGCAAATAAAATGATCTATGTTCAAATCCCTATTTTATTCATTCATATTAATAACACCATGAATATGACATCAACATACTGTTTGTGTTTGCTATTTTCAACAAGTTTATATCCTAGACATACATACGGATTTGTTTCATCTCTGCTGTCAATCAAAAGTTGAAAAAATAACAGGTTATTGTCTTAAATTTACAGAACTATTCCAATAATGAACTTAATGTATCATTTTTTTCGTTGGTGCTTATAACTGCATGCTCACGATATAAATATGATGATATAAAAATGATAAAGATGATCGTGCTATGCATGAAGACGATTCATTCAATCTAGAATAAACCCCAGGTACATCATATTGACCTCTTTCTGATGTTTTCTTCCTATCAGTTATACCTTGTGCGTAATTGTAGCATAGTCTACTTGTATGATTATATGCCCCCTTCTTCGAAGAAGAGGGGGTATATTGTTTTTGGCATGTCTGTCTGTCATTGTGTGTGTCATTGTGTGCGTCATTGTGTGTGTCATTGTGTGTGTCTGTCCCAAACCTTTAACCTTGGTTATAACTTTTGCAATATTCAAGATAGCAAATTGATATTTGGCATTCATGTCTATCTCATAGAGCTGCACATTTTGCGTGGTGAAAGGTCAAGGTCAAGGTCATCCTTCAAATTCAAAGGTCAAATATATGGGTCAAAATCGCTCAAAAGGGAGCATGGTGTTTGACAAACACATCACTTGTTGGTAATATCATACCAATTTATGTCTGTTAGCTATATCAACACAATTGTGTTAATGTGAACTAAATTATATTTATTTTTAATTGTTATACTCAGTTGAATAAAACTGTATTGATATTTTCAGATCTCCACAAGGACCTGCTATTCTGCTTGTCAAGCAGGAATTTTTCAGGAAATGTTGGCTGCCAAATGTAGTTGGAGCAGTCGATGGGACCCTTATTCTAATTATCAAACCAACGGAGTCCGAAGAAGCGTACGTGTGCAGCAAAGGGTTCTATGGCATTAATGTGCAGGCTGTCGTTGACGCCAACATGAGGTAAATGAAAATACAGTATTATGATTAATTACCTTATCATAAAATTAGATAATAAAGCAGAGAAATACCNTCAGGCGTTAGGGCATTCCACTCACGTATAGCTGTTGGAAGAAATGAGCATCGATTTGATTCACTTCTTGCGTGAATGAGAGGTACTGATTCGTTATTTCTAAGCTCATAGCGGTTCTGAGGGGGGAGTGGAATGAGATTTGAGAGGTATTCTGGACATAGTCTGTTTTTCATTTTGTAAAAGAGAAAAAGTCTGTGTTTCTCCCTCCTTTTTGAAAGAGTTTCCCATTTTAGATCGTTTAACATAGAGTTATTATTACACAATTTAGTGATGCATATTCTTGCTGCCTCATTTTTGTACAGCTTCTAACTCTGCGCTTAATTCGTTGGAACAGTTGCCCCAGACAGCGTCTCCATATTCAAGCAGCGGTCTTATAAAATGAACATACATCTGTTCGAGGTTAGACCTGGACAGTAAGTGTTTCAGAGACCTGAAAATGCCGATACGTTGCCAGGCTTTGTTTATAGCTGCTGATATATGTGCTGCCCATCGGGCGTCATTTGACAAAATAAAACCAAGGTGTATATGTTGTTCAACTGTCGTAACTGGTACATTGTCAAGATAGAGCGTTGGATGTATTGGTTTATTTTGTTTCCGTGAGAATACCATTGATTCTGTTTTATCGGGATTAAATGAGACAAGCCAGGACATTGACCAAGCATGAATGGACTCTAGATCATGGTTAAGATTGTGTGCGGCTGAATAAAGGCGTTTCAACACATTATGTACAGACTTGTGTCGTCAGCAAATAACCGTATTTCGGAAATAATATTGTCAATTATGTCGTTAATATACACAAGAAAAAGCAGCGGTCCGAGAATTGAACCTTGGGGAACACCTGCTGAGATATTGGACCTTGAGGACGTAGAGTTTGCATAAAGGACGCTTTGTTTGCGTTGTGAGAGATATGATTTGAATATTTACTTATAAGAATTGTTTTATGAATACCATGAACTGTGCTTATTTTGGGTGACATTTTAATATTTATTTTCAAAATCATCATCATACGACTAATAATCGAACAAAGTTATTAACCAGTTCTCCCATTGAATGTTATGATCAGAATTTTATATTTATTCGTGTAACTTAATTGCAGTTTTGCTAAGCCTAAACAAGAAACATGCTTTACTTATAACATTTTCAATGCCTTCGTACATGTGTTTTAATTCAGTTGATAAATCGCGTCTGCCTGCTAACAGTTTAGACATAATATTACACTTTATAACCGAGGTGTGTCTACGTGAACTATATTTATCTTCTGATGTCACAAACTTAAGAAAGAGTGCATACTATTGTAGAAAATTATTGCATACCTTAATTATTTATGAATAAATAAAAAAGAACGTAAGCACGGCTTTGCTTAGAACAATTAATAGACGTCCAAGCAACAAATACTGGTTACTGGTACATGTTATTTCTCTTTTAAATGTACGCTAAAAAATGAACCATCATTATGATATATGCAATTATTCATTTGTGGAATATTTCCAGAATTTGGCAAACAATTATTGTCTTAAGTTAATGTTTCAAATAATACTTAAAAGACATTTACCGTTTTCTATAATAGAACTGTATGCATAACTACTTTTCTATTGGTTTCCACAAAAAATATAATCAAGGATTTGTTTTTAATGATTTTGAACAAATATGTTTTTCGCCAAGAAAACAAGCATTAAAAAGTCTCATTTACCTTCAGCAACTAACGGAAGAAACACAATGGCAACACCACAGACAGTTTGCACATGATGTAGATTTTGTAAACTAATATCGCTTTTGAGATTTGCAAATGATATTATGATGGGCTTTATAGTTGGGAAATGCTCTTGGCATTTTGCAAAGTCGTTGATAAACAAAAATAAAAACAAAAATCGATACATATTCCGTTTTTAACTATTTTTTCCATTTTTTTTCATCATATATTTATGATTAGTAAATAATTGCTCGATCAATGCCTTTATTAATTAATTGCAATAAAATCGAATTTATGATCTGTGTTATTGTTTCTCTTAATTTGAATTACGTTGCTATCAGGTTAAAATGTAAAAGTTAAAGTTTAAAGTTGCGGTTTATAGTCTGCTTCGATATGCATCTTTAGCCGACTTCGACATTTACCCCCCGATCACTGGGATTTAAGTCGTCCGTTTACATATGGCGCACCAGGCAGCCACGGCACATTGACTTTTTTCCCTCACAGGTACCCATTTATACTCCTGGGTGGAGAGGAGCGAGCGTGGGATTAATTTGTTTGCTCAGAAACATTCAGTGTCCCGAGTGGGATTCGAACCAGGGACCTCTCAAGCCCTAGACCAGCATCCTACCACTAGACCACTGTCCCCACTAAATGTATTTACACTTGTGTATTTTGTGAGTATGTCAGGTCTCAGTGGAATGTTTATAAGCCTTTGAAGTGTATTAACCACCAAAATGCTTTAGATTGACAATCCATATGCCTTAATCACTAATTTATGTCAAATATCGTATTGTATTCATTACAATGTACTTAATAGGCAATTGGTCGTGTGACGGAAATGAAACACAAGCGGACAAGAAATTTGTTACGATAATGTTTCCGGAGTTTCGTTATTGCTATAAATTTAACATCAGTTAACAATGTGTTTGTGTCATGTGTCAAATAAATAACAGACGATGAGTACGTAGCTGTAATAATAACCGAGCTATGTGCACGTCGATTTGTTGCTGTAGCTGTCTAACCTAGGTAATGAACTCAAGCAATAGGCAATGAAATGTTGGAGAAATTCCCGTCAGTTGAACCGAATAAATATATCCTAATATTAGATATTTTTATTTGACAGCATCCTCCCAAACATCACTAGCTAGATATCCTTTGATAGATGCACAATTATAGCGTAAATTGTGTACCCTTATCGGAATTTAACATTATTATGCGCAGATTTGTTCATGCAAAACAGAAACAACAAATACGAGTGAATTGGACTGTACCTGCGAAGTGCACAGAACCTTTAATAAAACCGGTTTGATGGGAAGTCAGTAGTTTGTTGGAAGTAAGAAAAGTGTAAAGATGTTTGTGTACACAGCGTTCCATAAGTTTGCCAACGCAGCTGAGAAAAGATATTGGCCTATAGTTTGCTGGATCGGAGGGATCGAGTTTTTTATAGATCGGTGTTACGTTTGCTAGCTTCAAAGATGGTGGAAAAAAGGATGCGTTAAAAAGATGATTGAAGTAGTTTGACAACGGTAAGGCTAGTTCGTTACAACCTTCGCGTAGGAGTTTTGGTCTCAGTACCTCAGATCCACTAGCTTTGGATGGATCCATGGACTGAATTGCATCAATAACGTCCTGAGGCGATATCAAAATGTTTGAAAGGCTATGATTAGTTGTGGTGTGTAAAGATGGAAGGGGCTGGTTTGTGTAATCGACAAAGGACGATGAGCAGAAGTATTCATTTAGAAGTTCACATTAAGCTATGTCAGAAGAATTTTCAACATTATTATGAATGAGTCTAGCTTTTATATTTGATTTTTTTTTATGTTGCTGTGCTAATTCTTTCGCTAATTTGAACCCTGATTTTGATGTTAGGTTGCTTGTATTTATTTGTGTTATCAGCTTTTGTGTGTGTTCAAATTTAGACTTTTGTATTGTTTTTGTTCCCTGATTTCTGAATTGTCTGAAGTAAGCCCAGGCTGTAGCCGTGTTTGATGTCTTATCTTTATTGTGGAGTCTTTTGCGTGTTCTAATAAGTTTACGGATATGATTATTAAACAATGGTATTTCAGTTGGTCGGATAGTTGCAATTTTGTTCGGTATTGTTTCGGCGGCAGCTTTAGATATTATTTCAGATATTATTTCAGCAACAGTTTCGAGGTTATTTCTAGCAATAACATCTGACCAATCAACTGAGTTTAATTGTTCTCGAAATGCTGTGTAGTTGCCCTTATCATAAAGCCAAATGCGGCGTTTGAATGAGGAAGGATTCGGTTTGTCAAATTTGAGGATAGCAACAACAGGACAGTGATAACGTATACGTCCAGAAATTAATGGGTCTCCTACAAAGCTGGCAATTATGTGTTTTTTTTTTTTTACAAATATCTGATCGATAAGNTCCGCCCCCTTGTCTAGTTTCTCTGTCACAACGGACTGGTGGTGAAAAGTTTCGTATGATTAAGGCATCATTTGCGATTGAGGAATTAAGCCATGTCTCTGTAAACACAAGAATATCGTATGCCTGAGCTTTAATTTCTAAATAATTGGTTTAAGGCTTTGGCTGTTCAGATGCATTATACTGAGGCCACTATTAAGAAGATTTACATAGGATGAATCATTTGAGCCAGAGTCAGAATAAACTGAGCCGCTACCAGGTCCCGGGTTGGGGTGGATGTCTCCTGAAATAATTAAGATTAGAAGAAAAATAAATATCTTGTGTGACGTGAACATGTTTTTGTTAACGAATTGGCATTGGTGACGGCGACTAGCTATAGTGAGGGTGTGTAAATTAGTCACGAAGGATATGGACTTACACATTTGAGAGAAATCGCCGCCACATGGTTTGTTTCAGATGCTGGCATTGTAGATTAGCCCTGATGTAAGTTGATGTCCGATTTGGTGTCCGATGCCTAAGGAGAGAAGTGAAAGATGTGAAGAGAATAAGTGACAAGAAAAGAGTTCTAAAGCAGATCATGAAAGTTTGTTTTGTGAGTACTGCTATCCGAAGAAATGTGTTCGGACAGAAATGCATGCTATACTAATAAACAATACGTATGCCTTACGTATTAACGAACGTGATGTAGACGAAAAATTTGGAAGTATACATCGCATATGATGTGCGTGTCGTACAATATACGTGACACCGGGTTAATAAGTAAAACAAAGATGAATACATATGCACACATCACATACGATATGTACGTCGAACAATATACGTAGCAACTGTATTCATAAAGCAAAAAGGAAATATCAACATATCATAAATGGTTGAAGTGCAAAATAAGCAAGTCCGTATTGGAAGAAAGACTACACGCAAATTTGCATGGACATTACACATACAGCGCAAGGGTTTTCCATGGTTTCGAGTATAGTCAATATCCGACGTTTCGAGGTCGTCTATAGTGGTTAAAATTAAATAGTTAGTTTATGTTTAATGTGAGTTGCTCAAGATCATATGGTGATTCGATTCTGGTGATTTTCTTGGATTTGTCCTTGATGAGGATGGTTCCGTCGGAAGTCCAGACGCCGTCGACCTTGCCAAGTTTAAGCATTGTCCGGGCTTTAAATAGAAGTTCGCTCTGTGTTTTCGTCAGATCCTCGTTAAGGTACGACCCGGCGTGTCCAGATGTTTTAAGACTAGAACGGAGCATGTAGACCTTCTGTCGGGCGCGGTAGCTGGTAAACCTTATAATTATGTAACGCGGTAGGGGATATCCGGTTTCCGTTTGGCCTGTTTGTGGAGATGCCCGAGGTTTACCAAGTCTGTGGCATCGATCGATTTCGTCGATACTGATGTTAGCGCCCATGTCCGAGAAGATCTTTGTGACAGTTGCGTCGCAGTTTTCCCCCTTGCTCTCTGACACACCCGATAGGCGCAGACAGTTGCGGCGACTATACTGGTTTTTTGCGGTCAATGCTCTCCTCCATGTCAGAGACTTTCGATTCAAGTTGATTAACTTGTTTATGCAATGTCTGATTTTCGGACTTCAAAGCAGCTATTTCTGTGTTGAGGCCATCAAGAACGCCAGTCACTATGCTAGAATCTATGTCAGAGATTTGTGAGGCGAAGGATTGCCTCAGTACGTCGCTAATTCGAGTGATGTCTTCATTACTGAGGCTGATAATGTTTGGTGGGCTTGGTCGGTCAGACACATTTAGTTGGTCTTCGTCCGGTATGGATTCTAACGAAAATATTCTGACCTTCTTCAGATCAGCTTGATTTAGAGGAGAAGAAGCGTCGCGCTTTTTTGACTCTGATGGACCAGGTTTTTTTTGGTGACTCATTTTGGCTTGGCTAACTTAACGTTCCTATGCTTTATAATTTGCAACAGTATACTTCAAAACCGGGTCAAGCGTGATAGGTTAGCCGTTAATCTTCCTCGGGCTATGCGTGATAAACNAGGTCCCGGGTTGGGGTGGATGTCTCCTGAAATAATTAAGATTAGAAGAAAAAAAGAATATCTTGTGTGACTTGAACATTTGTTTGTTATCGTATTGGCATTGGTGACGGTGACTAGCTATAGTGAGGGTGTGTAAATTAGTCACGGAGGATATGGACTTACACATTTGAGAGAAATCGCCGCAACATGATTTGTTTCAGATGCTGGCATTTGTAGATTAGCTCTGATGTAAATTGATGTCCGATTTTGTGTCCGATGCCTAAGGAGAGAAATGAAAGATGTGAAGAGAATAAGTGACAAGAAAAGAATTCTAAAGCAGATAATTAAAGTTTGTTTTGTGAGTACTGCTATCCGAAGAAATGTGTTCGGAAAGAAATTGGTGCTATACTAATAAACAATACGTATGCCTTACGTACTAACAAATGTGATGTAAACAAAAATATGGAAGTATACATCGCATATGATGTGTGCGTCGTACAATATACGTGACATTTTATGACTATTGCAATCCGAAGAAAGCTGTCGGAAGTAATTGACGCATAAAATAATCGGATGAAAAAGTCTCCGGGTTAATAAGTTAAACATATAATAATAAGTATACATATGCATACATCACATACGATGTGAACGTCGAACAATATACGTAGCAACTGTATGCATAAAGCAAAGAAAATCAACATTTCATAAATGGTTGAAGTGCAAAATTAGCAAGTCCGTATTGGAAGAAAGACAACACACAAATCTGCATGGAAATGTTAAACCACAATTATAACCGTGCATGCCTTGTGAACATTACACATACAGCGCACGGGTTTTCCATGGTTTCGATTATAGCCAATATCCGACGTTTCGCCTATAGTGGTTAAAATAAAATAGTTACTTTATGTTTAATTTGATTTGCTCAAGATCATATGGTGATTCGATTCTGTTGATTTTCCGGGATTTGTCCTTGATGGTGCCGTCGGAAGTCCAGACGCCGTCGACTTTGCCAAGTTAAAGCATTTTCCGGGCTTTAAATAGCAGTTCGCTACGTGTTTTCGTCAGATCCTCGTTAAGGTACGACTCGGCCTGTCCAGATGTTTTAAGATTAGAACGGAGCATGTAGACCTTCTGTCGAGCGCGGTAGCTGGTAAACGTGATAATTATGTCACGCGGTGGGGGTTTCCGGTTTCCGTTTGGCCTGTTTGTGGAGATTGCCGAGGTTTACCAAGTCTGTGGCATCGATCGATTTCGTCGATACTGATGTTAGCGCCTATGTCGGAGAAGATCTTTGTGACGGTTGCGTCGGTATTTTCCCTCTGGCTCTCTGACACGCCCGATAAGCGCAGACAGATGCGGCGACTAGACTGGTTTTAACGGTCAATGCTTACCTCCATGTCGGAGACTTTTGATTCTAGTTGATTTACATATTATGCAATGTCTGATTTTCGGACTTCAAAGCAGCTATTTCTGTATTGAGGCCGCCAAGAACGCCAGTCACTATGCTAGACACTATGTCAGAGATTTGTGAGGCGAAGGATTGCCTCAGTACGTCGCTAATTCGAGTAATATCTTCATTACTGAGGCTGATAATGTTTGTTTGGCTCGGTCGGTCAGACATATTCAGTTGGTCTTCGTCCGGTTTAGATTCTACGAAAATGTTCGGACCTTCTTCAGATCAGCTTGAAGCTTAAGCAGACAAGAAGCATTTTGGCTAGGCTAACTAAACGTTCCTATGCTTTTTAATTTGCCACAGTATACTTCAAAACCGGGTCGAGCGTGACAGGTTAGCCGCTAATCTTCATCGGGCTATGCGTGATAAACGAATACTGTATCTCCAGTGATGCGTAGCGAGACTATATTTTTTATGGAAAACGTCAAATAAGTCAAATAAGTCGATGTTTTAGCAATTTTGCACTTTTTCATTAAATGGTATACATACTATTCAGCTGCTACTAGTGTCCAGTAAAGTCACATTTTAACTAGCACAGTTATACACGACAAATCACATTTTTCGAAAAGCTCACTTCAAAACACGTTTAGCAATTAGCCATAACCATAGGGACCCGACACAGTGTTGGGATTGCCTTAAAAAAACAACAACATATATAATATATAGACAAGGGGTTGAACATGCCAAAGCAGGCAGACTGTCACACATTCAACAAAAGTGCAAATTACAAAGTCAATTATCGTTTTAAATGTATAAGCTTATATATACAATTGTAGCTAAATATCATCTGCAAACGTTGGCACTAACAAAAATGGCCTCTTTTCAACCGTTTAAGAATTACAAACTTGCACATCGAACCAAATCGACAGTTTTCGCTAGGTCGGACAAATCCTCGCACTCAGATCTAACCCATAACCCTCCGTGTAAATGCGTACTTACAAACAATACTATCACAATTTATCGCTTTACATTGATGAAAAAGAGTTCAATAAACAACCAACCCCCAAAAACTAATTCCAAACATTTTTATTTTCTTTGCAACAATTATTTAAACACTAGTTTATTTACTTCAAAACGAAAGTCGCCATTGATTTCCGCTGCTAGAATCACGTGACCAATTTTGCAGCGAGTAATTTCATTGGTTGGTACCTGGCTCCCGGCGCTGTAGTGGTTTATTCAGGAGGCTCACCCCAGGCCCGTATCCAGGCCATGGGCCCAGGTGCCCGGCCCCCC